>JAODAL010064278.1:0-18806 GCA_025379985.1 Phyllomedusa bahiana
CGGGGTCGCGGGACCGACACGGACGCGCCTGCGACCCGGCGGGGGTCGCAGGGGGTCCGTACACTGGTAAAGATGCTTGGTGGCAGATGGAGAAACTGTCAGCAGATGTGTGGCATCAGGCGGGTGGCGGCATCAGAATAGTGCCTGAAGCAGGTAGTTTGAACCCAGACTCATTTCTCAAAGTTTTGGTGAGGCGTCATGGTTGATGTAATCTGACGCCTAAGGCATTGGGGGTGTGGAAATCCGGGGCGATCCATGCCTGATTCATCTTGACAAAGGTCAGTCGTTTCCACTTTTTCCCGTGGACAAGCGGGTTCTCCTTGGGTAACGATGGCCCCCGCCGCATTTAAACACCCGCTCTGTTTGCCACACTACTAGACGGGCAGGACAGCTTCTCCACTGCAAACTCGGCAAGTTGCGGCCATTCCTCCAGTTTGGGCTGCCCAGTAGTCCAGGGATCTTCTAACTGGGGTGGCAGAGTACTGTCCAAGTAGGCCCCACACCTGTTGGTTCAGGGTCTGCTCCAGGTCCTGCTGCTGCTGCTGGCGACTGCCCTCCTCACTAGGCGGGTGAAGGAAGCTGCTCATCAGTGACTCCAGACTTAGGTTGATGCTGATGGAGCTGGTACTGCTCCTACCCCCCATCTTCTCCCAGCAGCGGCGGCAATAGTACGTGAGCGCTGAAGAACCCCCCCGGTCAGACCTGTCAGAGGAGGGACGATGCCGCACATAGGCAGCGGGCAACTGACTACGGAGGATTTCCCTATAGTATTTGAGTTTGTCCTCCCTCTCAGCAGCTGGGAAAAAGGCTCCCATTTCAGACCAGTAGCGAGGGTCCAATAGGGTGGAGAGCCAGAAGTCATCCCTCTGCCGGATGCTGACTATTCGGCTTTCACTAGCCAGGCAAATCAGTATGCTGCGGGCCATCTGCACAAGTGACTCCGAGGGGCTCCCTGCCTCCATCTCCACTGTATTCTGCCACGGTGCATACGGGTCATCTGCCTCGTCTTCCTCATCTCCATCTACCTCCTCCAGCTGCTCCTGCTCCTCCTCTCTTGTCACCTGGGTAGAAAAAACCACTCATTTCACCAGAACAAATGCTTCTGCTCCAATCTCCTCCTCCTCCTCCATTTCAGTCCCCCACCGGACTCATGTGACCGCGGATTAGTCGCCAAAGTCTCCAGTCTCCTGCCCAGACAGATTTTTCAGCATCTGTTCAAGGACATGAAGCAGTGGAATGACGTTATTCGTCCCGTAGTTCTGGTGGACTGACAAATAACGTTTGGGCCCCCTCGAATGGCCTCAACAAACGGCAGGTGTCACGCATGAGCTGCCACTGGCTGACATCCAAAGTTACACAGGGGAGTATTTCCCGTCCGCCTGGATCATCAAAAAATCGTTTAAAGGCCCTTTCTCTGTTCATACAGTCGGTCCAACATGTGCAGGCTGGAATTCCCAAAAGGTGGAAACATCGCATATCAGAGTGGTTGGGGGGGGCGTTCTGCCGCTGAAACTCGGGGAGGGGGGTTCCGGGTTTTTGTAAATTATGAAGTGCAATCACAGTTTCCGGCCTTTTTTCAGAATCTTCAAAAAGATGGGTTTGGAAGACTTAGGAACCTTTTCACAACAATTGAACCTTGGGGCCTTTGGCAGGGCGCATGGACCATCCCTCCTCTGAAAGCGCGGACCCCATGTTACCCCATTGTCCATCACCATGGTTCCGTTTTTTGGGCCATTTTGGCGCGGAAAAAAACCCACAAAACGATTTTTTGCTGCGGGACGGGGGAGCATTCCTCCCCTGTGTACTTTTAGAAAAAGGGCGAATTTGATTCAAGAAGGGGAATTCTTTTAAATTTCGGGAAAAACTCAAGTTTTTGAACGAAGTCGAAGTTTTGGTACTTCGGTGAACGAAGTGTGCTTTGTTTGATAAAAAGGCTGCTAACAAAATTGGGGTTTAACAGGGGGCAAAGCACCTGGGGGGGAAAAGGGCATAGCCGCATAAACATTGGCAAAAGATGAAGCCAATCAGAGCCCAAAGGGGGAAATCTGTGACTTTCCCGCACTATATAAGCCCGGGGGCGCGAGCTGGAGCTCACACCCCTTCCACTGAAACTGTTTAGGGAATTCCCTGCCGGGGTTTTTTGGTTTGGTAATAGCTTTTTACTGAAAAACCTGATTTTTAAAATACCCGTTTTTTGGGGGGGGCCCTCAGTTTTTCCCCCTAAAGGGGACTGCTTCTCTTAACTTTTCTTTTTTCTATTTTGGGTGGGGTATTGGATCTGAAGTCCATTTGTGTGTCCAGTGCAGCTGCATAAAAACTTTTTAAATGCTATAGCCCCACACTTTGGGAATACCCAAAGGGGGTTTTTCAAAGGGCCTTTTTCCCTGTTGTATTCATTTAAAGAAACGGGAAAAAAGGCGAATTTTTCCAATTTTACAAAATTAAGCCCTTTAAAAAAATTTTTTCCCCCCTTTTGGTTTTTAAAAAAATTAATTCTTTTTTCCCAATTTTAACCCAAAAAATCAGGGGTTTAATTTAAACCCCCGGGTTTTGGTTTCTGCAGTTGTACCCCAGTAAAAGAAACTTTTTTTTTTTCCACCGCCCACAGAAGAAATTTTTTAGAAATAATTCATTTTCCGAATTTTTAAATTAAAAGCCTTTTTGTGCTTTTAAAATTCCCAATAAAAAACAAAAAGTTTTAAAACGGCACAAACAAGAAAATTTTTTTCCTGCCCATTTTGTGGGGGCGAAATTTATATCCCAATTTTTACCCGGGGGGGCCCAATTAGGGGGGTTTCATTTGGATCAAAAAACAGGGTGGTATTTATAAATTTACAGACAAATTCAAAACAGTGCGTACTTTTAAGAAAAAAACAGTATGTCAACAGAAGGTGGCGGGCCCTTTTCACCGCGAGGGAAAGGGCACAAACATTCCGGAGCACCCGGGTCGCAGACAGAAAGGGGAAGTCCCCAGCAGGGGCCCATGGGTTGGGGGGCCAAAACTCCCGGGCTGTAAACTACGGCCGTGGCTGACTAGAACCCAAGGGGTCCAATGATCGGTTGACAAGGTCATCCATTTCCCTTTCCCACCAAGGGGTTTTTTGGGGAACTAAACCCAAACCCCTTATTTTGGAAAGGCCCCGGGAGGGGGTCAGGGGCCCCCTAACCCGCCTCAACCCCCTCTGTCCCATCCTTTCCCCTCACCCAGAGATCAACTATGGGGTTCTGGGGTCAGCCCACTTTTATACCCGAGGATGAAAAATTTTGGGAGGGGGGGAAAGTCAGCAGCAAATTTGGGCAGCGAAGAAAGGGGGCCAAATATCCCCTGCCTTGCAGTAGGGGGGCAAATATAGAGGGGAGAGGGGAATGGGGGGTCATTTTTGAGGGGTCAGCCCCCTGCAACCAAAAACCGGGGGTGATAAGGACAGCAGGGGACGTTTGGAAACAAAAATCGAGGGAAGATGTGGGCCGCCGAAAACCCTTGGGACCGGGGTAAAAGAAAGGGGCCAAAGGGGGGAAAACCCCTTCGCAGGCCCAAAAAAAAAGTAGGGGCACGGGGGCCTCAGCGAGGGGGCAGTAAAATCAGATACTCGGGGGTGGGGGCATTTCTTTGCTAAGACACCGGAAGGAGCCGAATAGGGGTATATGTAGAATCTGGGGGCAGAAAGTGAAGCTTGGCCAGGGAGCTAACTTGGGCCCACCCAGGCCCTGCTCAACACTTTGCAGCTTCCCCACCCGGGTTGGCCCGGAGAAACTGGCTCAATGGGGTGGTCCATCCTGCCCCCAGCAACGCAGCACAGGCCCATGGCACGCAGCCATTGCAGCCAGTCAAGGTTCCACCCCCCCTTTTCAGAAGGGGGGCTTTTTTCCTTTTTAACATCATCCCCCTTCCAGATCTCCTGCCCCGGCTACTCATGGCCCCCAGCGGGGTCGTTCAGGGGGAGGGCGATTGCAAAAGAAAACCCAGAAAGCTCCAACCATCCTAAGGTTAAAATTAAACCATGCTCCTGCCCCAATTGGGGAACTGCGGGCCCTTTCCCCTTTTCCCAAAATGGTAACTCTGCCCTTTTTCCAGAGAACAAAGGGGCTTGTGCCAAACCGGGGTGAAAATTTCCCAAAGCCGTAATTTTTTTTTCCCAAAAAAAGGCAGTCCCACATTTCCCCTAAATATGTAAACAAAGGGGTGGGCCAGTCCTTGAGCTTACCCGGTTGTTCCAAGGTAAACGGCAGCCGGACGTCTGGGCGAAACAACGGCCCGGGGCCAGTACAGGGTCCTTTCCCGGGCCCACGGGGTGAATGTGTTTCCCGGCCCCAGGCACACCAAAAATTTTGGACGGGAGACGGCGTTTTTTAACCCCCCTCCCGTTGTCAAACCCCCCCTGGCTCCTGCCCCCAATGTCCGCCTCCTCCTCCTACCCACCCAATCTCACCCTCCACAAGTATTTCTCCATCATCCAAAAGTGTAGGGCACAGGGGTAAAGGCAGTTTTTTACACCTGGCTTCCCTTGGGCGAAAACCCGGGAAAGCCCGAAAGCAAAAGAAACATGTGGGGGCCCTTTTCCCCCCGCCCCAAACCCGGCAAATGGGAAAACCTTTGGTAGGGACAATGGGAGTAAAAAAGGGGGGTTCCGCGCGGGCCCCGAGGGGGGAAGGCCATGCGCCCTGCATGGCGCAGTTTAAATTTTTCCCCTTGTAAAAGGGTTTCCCCTGAAGTTTTCCACCGATCTTCAGAAGTTTTCGAAAAGGGCCGGGAAACGTGCTTGCACTTCACCCCATTCCTACAAACCCAAGGAACACCCTCCCGAGTTGAAAGGGCAGAAGGGCCCCCCCCCCAACACCTCTGTTTATGCGAGGGTTTCCCCCCCGGGGAAATTTCCCCACCCTGCACATTTTGGGGACCGACTGTATGAACAGAAAAAGGCCATTAACGTTTTTTTTTTGTTTTTTGGGTTTCCAGGCAAACAGGAGTACCCCTGTGTAAATTTGATTTTTCAGCCCCCCTGGCGGGTCAAAGGGGTTTAAACCGCCGTTTGTTGAAAGGGCCCAACGGGGGTCACGTTTTTTGTCAGTCGCCAGGACTACGGGGTAATTAAATATTCCATGCTTCCATGTCCTGGAACCCAAAATTCTGAAAAACTGTCCCGGGCAGGGGACTTTGGGATTTGGGGACTACAAAACCGGGGGTCCATGAGTCCGGGGGGGACTGAAATGGAAAGGGGGAGGAGGGGAATTTTTGGGGAGAAGCAATTTTCTTGGGGAAATGAGTGGGTTTTTCTACCCAGGGGACGAGGGGGAGCAGGGAACCCCGCGGGGGAGGTAGATGGAGATGAGGAAGACGAGGAAAATACGGGGCAAGCACCGGGCAGTATACAGTGGGGGAGGGAGGAGGGGGGCCCCTCGAGCACTTGGGCAGATGGCCCGCAGCATCTGATTTCCTGGCTATGGACACCAAAAGTCAAATCCGGCAGAGGGAAAGACTTCTGGCTCTCCAACCCATTTGGCCCTCGCTACCGGTCCCAAAAAAGGGAGCCTTTTTCCCCGCTATTTTAGAGGGAGGACAAACCCCAAAAACTATAGGGAAACCTCCGGGGTCATTGCCCCCCTGCCTATTGCGGGAATCCCCCCTCTGACATTTTTGACCGGGGGGGTTTTTCAGCGCTCACGTACACTGCCCCGGCCCCGCTGGGGGAAGGGGGGGGGTAGGAGCCCGTACCAAACTACATCCCGCAGCAACCTAATCGGGTCACGATGAGCAGCTTCCCTTTACCCGCCCAGTGAGGAGGGGAGTCGCCCCAGCAGCAGGCCAAGGCAAAGCCCCGGGGGGAGGGACCCCGGAGAAAACCCCCTAAAAACCCAACAGGGTTTTGGGGGGGTCCCACCCCTTTTGGGGGACAGGGGACTTCCCCCCCGCCACCCCAGTTTGAAGATGGGGGGGGGGGGGGGGCCCACCTGGAAAAATTTTGGTTGGGCCCTACCTCCTGTTTTTTTTGCCCCCCCCGAGCCCCCCCCGGAGGGAAAAAAGTCATTGTGCCACTGTCTGACCTCATGCTGCTGCCGTGGGGGGTCCAACCCTTTTCCCTCCTGTCATTTGTTGGGCCCCCCCTCTGTTTTTGGGCCACTCTTGGTTTTTTGGGCCCCCTCCAGAATGTGATTTGTGCCCACTGTTCCCCCGACCTCCCCCTTTTCTTTTATTTTGGCCCCTTTTTTTTTGGCCCCTTTTGGGTGCCCGTGACCCCCCAAAAACCCCTTTTCATTGTGCCAAATCTGTGGGGCCCATTTCCCGATTTTGCCACCTCCAGAATGTCAATTGGGGCCCCGTTTGACCCCCCATGCTGCCCTTGTGCTGCCCGCCCTCACCCCCCCACACTCTGTCACTTATGTTGCCACCTGACTCTCAGCTTTTTTTTTTCCAGGGTTTCCCTGGCCCTGATTTTTTCAGGGCCCTTCCCCCTTCAAATTTTTTTGGTCAGTTTTCCCCCCTTTAAATGCCCAGGGAATTTTTTTTGTGAAGCGATTCAAAAAGCGGGGGCAGTCATGTCCCGGGTCAAACTAAAACACAACATTGTAAAAAAAGGACCAAACCAAGCTCCCCGGGCAAATTTAAAAAGCATGGCAAAATTTTTTCCCTCCAGAAACCCTGCGGGGCTCTGTGAAAGCCGGAAATACCCCTGTTTTTTTAACGTGATTCCCCCCCGAAGAAAATTCTGCCCAAAAATTTTTATTTTTTTTGTCGGGAATAGTTAGAGAGGGGCAAAATTTTTTCAAAAATTTTATTGGGCCCTGATTCTAAAATTTTTTCCCAAAAATTTTTTTTGGGTTTAAAATTTTAAATTCGCACAAAATCGCTTTAAAAAAACAACTTTTTTTCCCGGGGCTGCAAAGCATGTATGGGTTTGTAGAACATTGTTCCATGCAGAAATATGCATAGGGAGCGTAGTTTGGTATTGAAAAAAATTTTCGTGATTTAGTTTTTAAACACGCAGATACGGGACCACTTTTGGGCTTCAAAAACCTTTTCCGCTAACCAAATAACTGAAGTGGGAAGGGTAGCCGACAAGGTTTTTGTCACGGCAGCTAAAAAAAATGAGCGGGGGCCAAGACCCACTAAAAGCACCCAAAGACCCCTACCCCTTTTTTAACCACCCGTCACAGATGATCAAACGTTTTAGGGCCCAAACCCTTTTTCTTTTAAAAACGCTGATACAAAAAGGGTTTCCCAAGAGTTACTTTTTTCATTTTTTTTTGTGGTGAACTACTTGGAAATACAGTTTTGTGTTTTTTTTTCACATACACACATTTTCCTTTAAACGGGCCCGGGTTTTATTTTTTTTGGGATATTTTGTTCTTTTGCGCCAAAGAGTTTTTTTTTTTTCCACTTAGAAAAAACCTTTAAAATAAAAGGGGGTATAGGGAAAAAACCCTTTGGGCAAAAGGGTGAAGGGGGGCCCAAGGACCAAAAGTTGGCACCCCGGTCCTGTGCAATATATCAGCGTCAGCATCCAGTGGCCTGGGAGAAATTTTTCTCAGATTTTGGGGGTCCACCCCTTCCCACGGGCAACAGCAGCAGACCAGTTTTCCAGGCACCCAAATTCAGGCATAAAGGGCTCCACCCCCTCTGCCGGGGGGAGCTGCCCAGCCTCACATCGTCACCCGGGTTCCAATGCCCCTCCCTCCCACCAGTAGTGATGGGGCGATTACTTTTGACCATCGTCATCGGTCGATAGTCGATATCAGAAATAATCAAGACGTTTTCCCCATATTCAAATAAAAATTTATCACCGAGACCTTTTAAAGCTAGGGGAAGAGCAACAACCCCTTTCATTATTACACCCAAACAGGGCGGAAAAAGCTGGAATTAACATCCAAAACAGTCAAATGGTTACATGCTAAAATCTTAGGCAACACCTTAGGTTATAAAACCCCAAAAAAAAAAAGCCCCACAGACCATTTCCCAAATCCCTACTTGTACCACAGCATGCCCCTTAAACCTGCATCACCCACAAAAAAAAAGGGTCCCAAAAGGGCATATGATTTAAACCCATCATTTTACGGGGAACTGGACATTAAATTTAATCCCTGTCCGGGAAACCCGCAGCATGACCCAAAAAAAAACCTGCTTTGACCCCCAGTTTAAAAAAAAGGGTGCCCAAAAAAGGGAGCCCTTTAAACCCCCAAATTTTGGGTTAAACGGGACTTTAAACCTAATCTGCCTGCCCCCGCAAAATGACCATTAAACCTTTTCTAAACCCCCAGAAAAAAAAGGGTCCCGGAAAAAGGAGCCCTTTAAAACCCCCTTTTTTAAAGTTAAACGGACATTAAACTTTTATTCTGTCCTGTCCCCGCAGTATAAACCTTTAACCCCTGTCTGCCCCCCAGATTAAAAAGTGTCAGAAAAAGGAGTCTTTAAACCACCATTTTAGTTGAACTCGAAATTGACTAAATCTGTCCGGGCCCACAGCAGGTTTCCCAAAACCTTTTTGATCCCCAAAACCCCCAAAGGGGCACTATGCTTTTTTTGTAAAGTAAACTGTATTTAAAAATTTTTTTTTGGTAACTGACATTTTTTTACAGAATTTTTTTTAGGGAATTTTTAAATTTTATAGTTTTAACATTATTACTTTTTGGGTTTTTTTTTTCCCCGTGTGATAACAACAACATACCCCCCCCCCTGCAGTTTTTTTTACAGGGCCCACCACCCTGTTAACCGGGGGTTTTCAGCTCCCAAACCCTTAACGGGGGTGCGGTGAGAGACCACCAACGTCTGTCATCTTTTAAACACGCGGTTTCAGCACCCGGGGCCCGGAGTTACATTTGGGTGCGGTGAGACCCCAGGCGGGCGCCGTCTTTCTATTAACAGGTTTAAAAATGCTCTTATGCGCAGAAACCCAAAAACAGTCGTGCGAAGAGAGTGGGGGAAGTGGAAGTGTGAGGTAAGACCTCCACCCTTTCCCTCAGAAACACAGTCAAGACCTTTGTAGCGCTTCCCCCTCCGTTGATTTCGGACGTTTGAGCTTCATTTGGGAAATTACTGGGGGGTTAAGGGCTCCTGTTCCACCCGGGGTGCCTTTTTTTTTGGCTTTCCCTTTTTCTCATTTTAAACTCAACGTGTTGGAGGAAATTTTCTCTGTACTTTGTTCCCCGCCGTGCCCATACTCCATGTCCTCTGAATAACCAACATCGGGTAAAATTTTTCCTGTACCCCCCCTTGAAACAATTCAGGGGAAATTTTTTTTTTACCAGTTATTTTGTACATGAAAATTTTTTTAGAAATTTTAATTCTAGAAAACACTTTTTTAAAATAGGATGGAATCCCACCAATGTCTTTGTTTCTCTTTTTTAATTGTTTTAAAAAAGGTTTTGTCTCAATAAGGGTTTGGGCTAGCTATGTTAAAGATCGCAAAAACAAGTCTTTTTGCAATATGTGTCCATTAACAGTGCCTACCTATTCCTTTTTTTCTGCCCAGCACCATCCCTTTTACCACTCTTGACAATTTTTAAGGGAACAAATGTTTTTTAAAGAAACCACATTTTTTTTACAATGGGACCTGTAGTCAAGCTGAATTTCAAAAGCAAAATGCCCCCAAAAATTCAAAACATACCCTTTACCCATTTTTGGACAATTGTGAAGAACAAATTTTTAGAAACAATTTTTTTTTTTTTTAATGGGGATTTTTAAAATTTTTTAGCTGCAGCCAGAAAAAATGGGCCCCCAAAAATTTCCAAAACGGGCCCCTTTGGGGGGGGCCCCTTTTTGGGGGGACAATTGGGGGGGAAGGGAACAAATGTTTTATTAGAAACAAAAATTTTTTTATGGGAATGGGGGGGGGGGACCTTAGTATTGCTGCTTTTTCAAAGCAGCATGCCCCAAAAAAATTTAAATAAAAATGACTTCTCAGCCACTTTTTAAAAAATTTTGTGGGGGAAAAATCCCATTTAAAGAACCCCACTTCTTTTCCCAAAAGGGCCCCCAAACGATTATTGCTGTATCTCACAGCAACATGCCCAAAAAAAATTTAAATAAATAGGGACTTCTCACCACTGAAAAAAATTTGTGAGGGAGAAACCCATTTTGAACCCCCACTTCTTTTCCCAAAGGACCACGTTTAATTGCTGATACTCACACAACATGCCCCCAAAAAAAATTAAAAAATATGATTTCCCTCACCCACTTTAAAAATTGTGGGGGAGAAATGCCACTTAAAAAAGCCCCATTTCTGTTCCCAAAGGACCACGTTTAAATTGCTGTATCTCCAGCAACATGCCCCAAAAAAAATTATAAATAGGGGACTTCTGCAGCCACTTTTAAAAAAATTGTGGGGGGAGAAATCCCACTTAGAAGCCCCATTTTTTTCCCAAAATAAACCACGATTATTTTTTGAAATCTCACAGCAACTTTCCCCCCAAAAAATTAAAAAAATTTTAACTTCTCAACCACTTTTAAAAAAATTGTGGGGGGCAACTTTAACCCCAAAACCATTGAAAAAGCAAAAATTTTAAAAAGATAAGGGGAGAAAAGGGAATATTTTTTTGTCAGGGAAACCTTGGTGTTTTTTACAGTCTCCTCACAGCAAAACCACCCAAAATAAACTTTTTGGGAACTGAGAAAAAAAAATTGCGAAAAGAAATGACCCATTTTAAAAAACATTTTTCAAGAGGACCATTTTTTTGTTTGAAGAGGAATGTAAATTTAACCCGGGCAACTAATCGGGGGACCTGGGAAAATTTGGGGCCACAACATCAGAGAATCCATGCCGTTTCATTTTTGATGAAAGTCCAAACGATCCCCCCATTATCTGGGGAAACCCCGGATGCTTTGCCCTGAAATTTACCCCTCCAGCGGGTGCTGAAGGTCCACTCGATATAAAACCTGGTTTGCTGGGCAGGACAACACCTCTATGGCGGGGCAAAAGCGAGCTGGGGGCCCTTTCGCCATTTTGGGATACCCAAAATTCAATTGGGCCCGGGGAGAATACAAAAAAAAACGGTGTTGAGACGCAGATACCCGTGCCCCCTGAATTTTTAAGCGGGTTTTCTGTGTGTTGGAGGGTGTGCCCTGCTTGCATGCTTAGTGAGAGGGAAATAAGTTTCCCAAGGGGGTCACCCTTTAGGGATTTTTCTGCCACCTCCCGGGCTGCTGCTGCTGCCACTACGCTATTTGGGCACTCTCCCTTCGTCACGCGCTATTTTTGTTCCACCGGGGACATTTAAAAGGAACCCCTTTGAACAGACGCAAAAAGAAAATCCCAGTTGATTTTTTCAGCAAGGTCCCATTTCCTCCCATTTTCCTCTCAAATTTTGGGGTGGGGGGAAAGGGGAAAGTGCTGAGTTTTTTTTGTCCCGGGGGAAACCGGGGAGGGGTGGCCCCCCCTAACTGTTGTTCATTTTGATGGCCTAATGCGGGGAACATTTTGGGGGAAAAATGGACCCCCAAGCACTCATGTGAGAGATGGAGCCTTGATTTCCCCAAAACCTCTGGGTCGGGGGGAAACTAGAAAACTGATTTTTCCCCCCACTTCCCCCTTCCCCCTCAAATTCCGCCAACCTTTTTCCAAGGCAGGGAAAGGGTTTCCGGTAACGTCGGTGTCCTAGGAATACCTCCTCCCCCCTCCTCCACTTCCTCCGCACACTTAAAACACGGGCCGACTTGCCCCCAGATGATGCACCCTGAGAGCTGATGCGCCACCCCTTTCATTTGCCTGGACCCCGAACCATCTTTCCAATGAAGAAACCCATAAAAAAAGAGAAAAGGGCGGGCCTTGTGGGGGTTTTACGGAGAGAAAGGCTTCGTGGGCCCCATTTTGTGTCCGTCTCCTCCTCCCTAGCTGGCGGGGCCTGATGTTTCAGAGGGGTCCAACGATCGTTTTTCCCGAAATAATAACCCCCCAATGGTCATGCTGACAAGGGGATCGTCCCCCACGACCATTTTGGTGGCTTCTTCAAAACGGGGGAAAGGGTGGTGCAGACCTTTCACCTGCCTCCACCTCGGGGGCTCCAAAACCCCGAGGTCTGGGGGCCCGGTGGGTTGTATGGCCCAAAGTTGGGCACTTTGTACTGCGTAATGGCATTGCGCTGCTTCCCCCCAATCGCTGGACAAAAGTGGAGGGGGGAATTCCCCGCGTGTTGCCACTTTAACAATGAGACGGTTTGAAAGGGGAGGCTGAGCTGAAAGCTGCAAAGCAGCCAGGCCCGGGACGAAGCAGGGGGCGAAGGGGGGAAGTGCAAACTCAGACCTCGAGCCTTGTTTAGCAGGGAGTCCAGAACCCCGGGTACGCTTTAGAAATTTCCCGGACGACGAGGTTTTATGAAAAGTGCCCCGGGCCCAAAGGGGTGTGCTCCACCTACCGATCTTAAAGGCGCCAGCAGATTTTTGGGGCCCCTTTTTTCCCCCCTACCTTGCCTGGGGGGGACAAGGGTTCGGGGGGGCACCCCAGCCCCCGCTCGGGGCCCCGTTGCCCGGGGAGGGCCCTCCACACTCCCGACCTGGTGTGGACGGGTTTCCAAAAAAAAGAAACAATTTCAACACAGCCGGTTTTTTTTTGGGGCCCCTGAAGCCACCAGAGGACCTTGGGGAAAGAGCCCTGCACCATCCCTGCGGTTTTTAAGAGCGGGGGGGGGGGCCCCAGCCTGAGAAACCACCGTCAAGACCAAGACATCCACCCAGCTCACCCCCGTGAGCTGTTTACAGAGATATAGGGGGGCCTTTGGGCCCTGCTTACAATCCAAGTTTTGGTGGTGGGATGGACTTTTTCCCGACCAAAAGCAGACAACCCCGCTTGAAATTTTAGATGACACGTGGGTGGGCCCGGGCAAAAGACGGGTTTTTTTGGCAAGAAATGCCCCGCTCGGGATCTGGTATTGGGGGCAGGCAAGGGCCCTGACTTTGGCCGGAACCCCTCTGGGGTTCCCCCCAAAACGGGAAAAGGGAACATTTTTCCCAAAGGGGAAAAAACCTTTTTAATGGCCCACATTCAGGGCTTTGGGGTTTGGAGATGGTTTGGTTTAAAATGTTTTCTTCTGCTCCCAAACCTTTAAAACAGAAGGCGGCTGCTTGACTGGCCGCGTAAAGGCGTGGGGAGGTCGTCCCCCAAAAGGGGGAAGGAAAGGGGGAAGGATGGGTCCTGGTGGGCGGTGGTAAAAAGGGTGTACGGTGGGGCTTAAGCGGAAGCTTATCCCTGATCTTTACTCTGAGAGACATGGGCAGCTGAGGGAAACCCTTTTGGGGGTGGCGGAGGAGGAGGAGGCGGAAAACAGAGGTTGACGTGGGGTTTGGGGGCCCGGTTTTGGTCCCGGCCTTTTTTGGCCCAAATGTGCCTCCATTTCAAAATCATGCATTCCCCTGCATGTGACTGACAGGTTTGGGTGGTTAAACACCTAAAATTCCTTTCCCTACTTATGCTTTAGGGCAAAGGCGCATATTAAAAATCGCTGGGTGAATCGAAAGGGTTGCTCAAAGAAGGCCCAAGGCCCTTTAGAAGGGCCGGGCCTTTTTGACGGCGATAAGCGAGGAAACGGGGTTTTTCCGCTGACCGTGCTTGGGGGGAACATATCAGCGGGCTTCTGCGACCCCCCCCACCCCCCTTTTTGAGGCGGGACCCCCCCTAAATTTAAAACTAAAACCCCCCTTTGTCTTTTCCCCCTCGTCCAGGAAAGAACGCTCGCAAAAAAAATTCTGCGGAAAAAAACCACGATTTGGGTCCGCAAAAGTCCCCATCACCATCATCACATCATCAACACAGGTGACTTGGTCGGGCCCGACTTTTTGCATCCAGAAGCTGCCGGGTTTCCGGGGGGAAGGGGCACTCAAGGGGTTCCCCACCGCCCGGGGTTTTTTTTCCGATTTTACCACTTCCTTATCCCTCCCTGATGGCAAACATTAATGGGGGGTCAGAGGAGACCCAAAAACATCCCCTTTTACCTCTTGATTTTTTTTAACATGCCCTTCTGACCCCAACCGCATTTTTCATCAAAAAGGGCTTTAGAAAATGGAAATTTTCCACAGTGGGGGGTAAAGAGTTGACATTTGGGGTGCCTTGGCTTCATGTTGGACGGATGCTGATGACGACATTTGGGGGGCCGTGACTGGGAGGCAGGTGGAAGACTGCGGAATGCAGGGTTTCATTAAAACGTTACGAAATTTACAGGGCCCTGAAACCCCCGATACGGCCTGACGGGCCTGCAACTGCGATCTGCCCGGCATGCGTGTTGTCCCAGCACTTGGGAAGGGAAACACCTTCTCTCGTACCTCACCTTTCCCTGTCCCACCCCCCTCTTTGCTCGCTTACCACCGAATTTTGGGTCCATGTTAGAAAAAAATAAAAATTTGAGAAGGTATGGGGAAAAGTTTTTGGGAAAATCTCTTTTTAAAAGACGGCAAATCACAGCTATTCTCAAAAACCCTCCCAAAACAAAACAAAATTGCTGGATTGAAATTTTTAAATCTAGGTACCCCTAACAACAAAAACTTGACTGGGCCAAAAGTGAAAAAAAAAACCGCTGAAATGTAACGATAATAAACGGTTTTTTTTTGGCACCTATCAATTTACCTGTGGGGGGCTCAAAATTGCTTGGGATTCAAAATTTTAAATGCAAAGGAAACTCCCATCAACAAACTTGACTGACCAAAAAATGAAAAAAACACCTGCCGAAATTTAAAACGGGTAATAAACGGTATTTTTGGCACCCATCAATTCACCTGTGGGGACTACAAAATTTTCTTATTCAAATTTAACTGGGGAAAGAAATTTTTATTTAACAAAGCTTGACGGACCAAAAAGTGAAAAAAAAAACTTGTCTGAAATGTATAAAGGATAATAAACGGTATTTTTTGGGAAACCCATCAATTCACCTGTGGGGGCACAAAATTGCTTTTTATTCAAAATTTAAAAATGCAAAGTACTCTATCAACAAAGCTTGAAATGACCAAAAGTGAAAAAAACACCTGTCTGAAATGTAACGGATAATTAAAAGTAAAATTTTTGGCACCTATCCCAAATTTACCTGTGTGACTACAAAAATTGGGTGGTATTTTTAAAATTTTAAATGCTAAGGGACCCCCTATCAAAAAAGCTTGACTGACCCAAAAGTGAAAAAACCACCTGTCTAAATGTTAAAGGGTAATTTAAAAGGTATTTTTTGGGACCCAATTTTAATTCACCTGTGGGGGACTACAAAATTGCGTAATTTTAAATTTTAAAATGCAAAGTGCTCTATCAAAAAAGGGTTGACTTTACCAAAAAATGAAAAAAAAAAACCTGTCCCGAAATGTATAAAGGGAAAAAAACGGGATTTTTGGCACCTATCAATTCAAACCGTTTGGGGACACAAAATAGCTGGATTCAAATTTAACTGCAAAATAAACTCTATCAACAAAAAACCTTTACTGACCAAAAGTGAAAAAAAAAACCTTTCCCGAAATGTAAACGGAAAAAAACGGTTATTTTTGGGGACCCCATCAATTTTACCTGTGGGGAA
This sequence comes from Phyllomedusa bahiana, assembly GCA_025379985.1. Classification (NCBI taxonomy): domain Eukaryota; kingdom Metazoa; phylum Chordata; class Amphibia; order Anura; family Hylidae; genus Phyllomedusa; species Phyllomedusa bahiana. Next base: position 15,472 of record JAODAL010064278.1, read on the forward strand.
ATACAAAAAAAGCTTGGGTTCAAATTTAACTGCAAAGTAGCCTATCAACAAAAACTTTACTGACCAAAAAATGAAAAAAAAACCTGTCTGAAAAAGTATACGGATAATAAACGTAAATTTTTGGCCCCCTATCAAAATTTACCTGTGGTGACTACAAAATTGCGTATTCAAATTTAAAAAGCAAAAATAAACTCTATCAAAAAAAAACTTTACTGGCCCCAAAAATGAAAAAACAAACCCGTCTGAAATGTATACCCGGGTAAAAACACAGGGAAAGGTTTTTCAAAAATTTTAAATCAAAGGGGGCTCTATCAACAAAACTGGCCCGCCCAAATTTAAAAAAAAACTATCTGAAATTTAACGGGATAATAAAAGGGATTTTTTTTGCCCCCCCCCCTTTTTTTTTCCAACCTGTGGGGACACAAAAATTTCTGGATTCAAAAATTTTTCTGAAGGGGGCCCCAATCAACAAAGGGTGGACTGGGCAAAAATTTAAAAAGAACACCCTATCTGAAATGTTTACTGAAAATAATTTTTTGGAGTTTTGCACCTAACAAATAACCTGCAGTTACTAGAAAAGATCTGTAAACCTAATATAAGGCAAATTTCAATGTCAAACAAAGTTTTGGGGTGTACAATAAACCATACCTTTTTTAAGCTTGCTGTGGGTTTGCCCCCCCGGCCCCCCCCCCCCACTTCCCCCCTGTGACTTTACAGCGGTAGATGCCTCCTTTAAAATTCTCTGCCTAACAAACCTAAAATCTGCAAATTCTGATCTAACTAAGTTCTGAGGATCACAGCTAAAGTAGAGCTGTCTCTGTGAAAAAATAGAATAATTTTGCTGAGCTGTTTGGACAGAGGCAGAGCGCACGTCCTACTGCTTGAGACGCTGAGACACACTGATCATGAACAGGAAGGGCTGTTCTATGTTAAACGAGGTCATGTGATTTTTCCAGCCAATCGCAACCATACACATCATGACGTCGCACACACATCTCACCCTGCTCTATTCTGTAAGCTGATTTGCTGGCCGCCAAAATGACAGGAAGCCCCAAAAATGGCGCGTTTATTAATAGATTATGCACAGTTTTAACCTAAATTATCACGTGATCGACAAAATCTGATCAACGTAAATACCGTGCCGATTTCAACTTTGTCGATAATAATCGCTCAACACTACTCACCACTCATCACACCAGCAGTCGTTCGCGGAGGCGATTACTAAGAGACAGCAGTATGCTTCTAGCCATCCTAAGGCACAGAAGCTAAACGTGCCCCTGTCCAAGTTGGTGGTACTGCAGTCCCTCCCTTTTCAAGTGGTGGACATTGCACCCAGGGCCGGGTCAAGTCATTTTGGTGCCCTAGGCTAGTTCAGCCAATGGCGCCCCCCTCACTCCCAAAAAAATTGCACACCCCACACTAATTCCTCTTGCCCCTGCACCAGGTCCTCCCCCCCCCGCATAAGTTACTCTCTCTCCCCTGCACCAGTTACTCTCTGTCCCCCTGCACCAGTTACTCTATCCCCCCTGCACAAGTTACTCTCTCTCCACTGCACAAGTTACTCTCTCCCCACTGCACAAGTTACTCTCTCCCCCTGCACAAGTTACACTCTCTCCCCCTGCACAAGTTACACTCTCTCCCCCTGCACAAGTTACACTCTCTCCCCTGCACAAGTTACTCTCTCCCCCTGCACAAGTTACTCTCTGTCCCCTGCACAAGTTACTCTCTCCCCCCTGCACAAGTTACTCTCTCCCCCTGCACAAGTTACTCTCTCCCCCTGCACAAGTTACTCTCCCCCTGCACAGGTTACACTCTGTCCCCTGCACAAGTTACTCTCTCCCCCTGCACAGGTTACACTCTGTCCCCTGCACAAGTTACTCTCTCCCCACTGCACAAGTTACACTCTGTCCCCTGCACAAGTTACTCTCTCCCCCTGCACAAGTTACTCTGTCCCCCTGCACAAGTTACACTCTGTCCCCTGCACAAGTTACACTCTGTCCCCCTGCACAAGTTACACTCTGTCCCCTACACAAGTTACACCCTGTCCCCCTGCACAAGTTGCACCCTGTCCCCCTGCACAAGTTGCACCCTGTCCCCCTGCACAAGTTGCACCCTGTCCCCCTGCACAAGTTGCTCTCTGTCCCCTGCACAAGTTGCTCTCTGTCCCCTGCACCAGTTACACTCTGCCCCCTCCCCAGTTACCTCTTTTCCCCGCACAAGTTACTCTGCCCCTCACAATTATCTCCCCCCCTGCAAAAGTTACTTTTCCCCGCAAAGTGACACTGTCCCTGCACAAGTTCCCTTGCCCCTGACGTTCTCTCTCCCGCCTGAAAAATTATCTGTCCCCTGCCCATTAACTTTATCCCCTGCCAAGTTACACTCTGTCCCCTGCACACATTACTCTCTCCCCCTGCCAAGTTTTTTCCCCCCCATGCAAAAGTTACTTTCTGCCCCTGACCAGTTCATCTGTACCCTACACTGTTACAATCTGCCCCCCGGCACAAGTTCCCTCTGTCCCCTGCAAAAAGTTACCTCTGTCCTGCAAAAGTTACACTCTGTCCCCTGCCCCGTTCATTCTTCCCCTGCACCATTACACTCTATCCCCCTGCATTTTCACTCTGTCCCCTGCACAAGTTACACCCGCCCCCTGCACATTACAACTGTCCCTGCACAAGTTCCCCACTCCCCCTGCACAAGTTACACTCGTCACTTGCCAAGTTACCCCCTCCCCCCTGCAAAATTTACACTCGCCCCCCCGAAAAAGTTACACTCTGCCCCTGCAAAATTTTTCTTTTCCCCCCCGCAAAGTACACTCTGTCCCCTGCAAAAGTGCCTCTGCCCCCTCCCAAAGTTCACTCTGTCCCTCACAATTTACATCTGTCCCTGACAAAGTTAAACTCTTCCCCTGCACAAGTTAACTTGCCCCCCTGAAAAGTTACATCTGTCCCCTCACAAGTTACCTCTGCCCCCCTGCAAAATTTTCACTTGTCACGTCCCCGGACGTGAAGTGGATCATGGACCACCGCAAGGTGGTGAAAGGGCCACGCCGGGGAAGGGAAATTTAAAATAGGTCCCGGTTTTCCCCAGAGCCGCCGCAAAGGGGATGGACTTGCTGGGGCGGGAGTTCCAGGTCGTCCCCCCCGACGTGATTTCTTGCGGGGGAGCCGGGTTTTGCGTGGGGCAAATCGTCAGGCAGGCTCGGGCGGGACAGGCAGAAGGTCAGGGCAGGCGGCACAGATTTGTGGTCGTGGACGGCACAAAGGTCGGGCAGGCGGCAAGAAAACGTGGTCGAGGGAACGGGGCAAAGGTACGGTACACGGGGATATCCAATTGAA
>JAODAL010064279.1:0-18805 GCA_025379985.1 Phyllomedusa bahiana
GACCTGTGTTTTGGACGGCCCTCCAAACAGTTTCCCTTTTCAACAGGGCCCCGGGTTTTTCTCGGGGCCCGTGTTTGCCACCAGAAAACCCGGGGGGAAAGAGCCCGCCCCACCCCTTTGCATGTTGAAGAGCGTGTCCCCGACCTGAGGCCACCGCACCCCCAGAGAACACCCAAACTCAGCCCCACCCATGACGTCACAAAAGATATAGGGGGCCTTGGGCCGGGGCTTACTATCCGGGGTGCCCCGGGGGTGAGAGGGAAAAAGGAAAACTTTTCCCCAAGGGCCCAAAAGCCTGCCAAAGCCGACATTCAGGTTTTTGGGTTTTTGGGTTTGGTTTGGGTTAAAGTTTTTCCCTTTCTGCTCCTAAACCGGAAAAAGGGCTGGCTGCTAGCCCGGGCCGCTGTACGGCGTGCAGGCCCACCCAAACCCGGGGTGGAAGGAGAAGGGGTGGGATGGGCCCCAAGGTGGTATTTGGTGGTCTCGGGCGATGGGGGAGGCTGAAGGGGGAGGTGATCCCGATCATGACTCGAGAGACAGGGAAAGCTGGGGAACGCTTGGGGGTGGCGGAGGAGGCCGGAGACGGGGGGTGTGACAGGGGTTGGAAGCCCGGCGCCCGGCCTGGCCTTTTTTGGCCAAGTTTTTGCCCCCATTTCAACTCATGCATTCCTGCTTTGGGGAACTAGCCCAATTTTTGGTGGGGGGTTAAACACCTAAGTTTCTTGCCTCTATTTAGTTTTAGGGAAAAGGGGGCTATTACATCACTGGGTAAATTTCAAGGCCTGCCAAAAAAGGCCCCGGGCTTGAAAAAGGCCCTTTAGCCCTTTTTTTTAACAGCGATAAGCGGGGGAGCGGGGGTTTCCGCGACCCCCCGGCTGGGGGAACAAATCAGGGGGAATTTCGTTACCCCCCCGGGGCCCCTTTTCTTGAGGGGGGAACCCTATTGACACACCCCCCATCCTTCCTCCCCCCGCCAGTGTAAAAGCGCCGAAAAGCAAATTCTGTGGAAAAGACCACGTTTGGACCCCAAAATGTCGTCATCATCATCACATCAACACAGGTGATTTCCCGCCCTGCCTTTCTGCTCCGGGGAGCTGGGGGCTACAAAAAAAGGGGAACGGGCAAGGCTTGCCGCCCCGCCCGGGGAAATTTTTACCGTTTTGCCCGGGTTTTCCTTCTCCTCCTCTGATGGAAAATCAGAAACGAGCGTCAAAAGCAAGAAAACACCCTTTTTGGGCCCCTCTTGATTTTTTTAACATCTTTCTAAACCCCAACCGCTTTTTTGTCACAAAAGAGGTTTTCCCAAAAAAATGGTTTAATCCACAGTGGTGGGTACACAGTTAACTTTGGGGGTTTGCTTCAGGGTTGGAAAGGGAATGCTGATAAAGCTGTGATGACTTTTGGTCCGTGCTGGGAGACGAGGAGGTAAAAACTGCTGGGATGCGGGTTGCATTAACCACTGAAGAAAAATTTTGGGCAAACGCTTTTCCGTTACTGAGATTCACAGGGCCCTGACCCAGCGAAAAAGGGCCCTGATGGCCCCGGCAACCGCATCCCGGCATGCGTTTTTGCCCCCCAGCACGGGAAAGGGAGTACCTTCTCTCGTACCTCTACCTCCATGTCCAAACCCCCCTTTTTGGGCCCCCTTACCCCCTTTGCTTTTTTCGCCCATTTTTCAAAAAGAAAAAAATTTTTGAGGGGGTATGGAAAAAGTTTTGGAACCTTTTTTTTTAAAAGACGGCAAATCACAGCTATTCCAAATCCCCTCAAATCAAAACAAAATTGCTGTATCAAAAATTTTAAACCCAAAGGGGTTTCAAACAACAAATCGGGCCCGGGGCAAAAGTGAAAAAAAAACCACAATCGAAATGTAAACGGATAATAAAAGGATTTTTGGGCACCTATCAATCACCTTTTGGTGACTACACAATTGCTTTTTTGAAATTTAAACTGAAAAGTGGCTCTATAAAACAAATCTGGACGGGGCAAAATGCAAAAAAAAAAACGTACCTGAAATTATACAGATAATAAAAGTATTTTTGGCCCCTTTCCAATTCACCTGTTGGTGACCACAAAAATTGCGGGGTTTTAAAATTTTAACGGGCAAGGTTGGTTATAAAACCCCAAATCGGGACGGGGCAAAAGTGAAAAAAACAGAAACTAAAAATTTATGGAAAAAAGGGTATTTTTGGCACTTATCAAAAACCTGTGGTGACTACACAAAATTGCGGGTATTGAAATTTTAAAATTTGGCAAGGGGGGCTCTATCAAAAACGGGACGGAAAAAAGGGGGAAAAAAAAACCCGTATCTGAAAGGGTTAACAAATAATAAAAGGTTTTTTTGGCACCTATAAAATTCACCTGGGGTGACTACCCCAAAAATTCCCTGGTTTTAAAATTTAACCCCCTGGCAAGGTGGCTCATAAACCCAAATTGGACGGGGAAAAAGGGTTAAAAAAAACACTTATCTGAAATGAAATTAGGGATAAAAAAAGGGTTTTTTTTGGCACCTAAAAATTCACCTTGGTGACTACAAAATTTGCTGGATTCAAATTTAACTGAAAGGGTGCCTCTATCAAAAAAATCTGGACGGGGCAAAATGAAAAAAACATGTATCAAAAATTAAAAGGGAATAAAAAAAGGGTTTTTTTTGGCCCCTATCAACCGGGGGTTGACTAAAAAATTGCGGGTTTAAAAATTAAAAAACTGAAAGGGTTGGCTCAAAACCAAATCTAGCCCGGGGCAAAAGTGCAAAAAACCGTACTGAAATTTAAAACTATAAAAAAGGTTTTTTTTGGAAACCATCAATTTTGTGGTGACTGCAAAATTCGGGATTCAAATTTAAATTTGAAAGGGTACCCAATCAACAAATCTGGACGGGCAAAAGTAAAAAAACCCCACGAATCTAAAATTTAACTAATAAAAGGTTTTTTTGGGCCCCAAATCAATTCACCGGGTGACTACACAAAATTTTCTGGATTAAAATTTTAAAAACGGGAAAGGGTTCTCTATAAACAAATTTTAGACTGGGCAAAAGTGCAAAAAACACGTATTTTAAATGTAAAACGGATAATAAAAGGTATTTTTTGGCACCAAAATCAACCTGGGTGACTACAAAATTTGGGCTGGATTCAAATTTTAAACTGCAAGGAAACCTCTAAAAACCCAAAGCTGGCTGGGAAAAAATTGCAAAAAAACGAAACTAAAATGTATAGGGAAAAAAAAAGGTATTTTTGGCACCTAAAAATTCCCCTTTGGGTGCCCTACAAAAATTTGCTGGTTTTAAAATTTTAAACCTGAAAAGGTCTAAAAAACCCCCCCAAAAATCGGGGACGGGGAAAAAATCCCAAAAAAACCACTATCTAAAATTTTAAAGGGATAGTAAAAGGTTTTTTTTGGGCACCAATAAATTCCCCCTTTTGTGACTACACAATTGCGGGAATTGAGTTTTAACGAAAGGGTTTGGCTCTATCAACAAAATCGGGACGGGCAAAATTGAAAAAAACACCTACTGAAATGTAAACTGAAAATCAAATTTGGATTTTTTTTGCATCTAAAAAAAAATTTAAAGGCTGCCCCAATATCCCAAGTAATATTTCAACAGTAAACTGTTAAAAAAATTTAAACCCTATTGCAAAGGGAAATTTGTCCAATACAATATCCGAAAATTTTTTTAAATAGCTTGTCTGGTTTTCCCCGGCCGCCCCCCCCCCCCGCTCCCCCCCTTGACTTTACACGGGTAAGCTCCTTTAAAATTCTCGCCTAACACCTAAAATCTGAAAAATCTCTGATCTAACTGAGTTCAAAAGGATCACAGCCCAAAAAAAATAAGCTGTCCTGTAACAAAAAAGAAAATTTCGCTGAGCTTTTTGCACAGAGCAAGCGCTTCGTCCTACCCCTTTTGAGATACAACACACACTGATAAAGAACGGGAAAGGGGGCGTTCTATGAAAAAACAGGTCATGTAATTTTTCCAGCCAATCGCCCCCCATAAAATCCCATTCATGACGCCGCACCCCACATCCACACGCCCCTTTTCATTCAGTAAGCTAAAATTTGCTGGGCCCCCCAAAATGACAGGAAGCGCCGAAAATGCGCGATTTTAAATTTAAAATTATTCACAGTTTTTTAAAACCAAAATTTAATCGCGTAAATTTTAAAAAAAAAATTTCCCATCAACGTAAATACCCGTTCCGATTTTCCAAATTTGTCGATAATAATCGCCAACAAATAAAAAAAAAAGTATTAAATTTTATCCTTTGGCCCAAAATAATAAAAAATTTTCAACTTTTTACACAAAGGGGTATGTTACATTTCTCCCCCGGGTCCATTTTGCAAATTACCCAGGTTGTTAAGTTAGACACTGTAGTGCAAGTAACTTTTCTTACCTGCCCTGGGAAAAAAGGGTTTTTGGCTGATACAACAGCTCTAAATTTGGGCACATTTAAACCCGCCTCTATTGGGGAAAAAGGAAAAAAAAAACTGGCTTTTGATGCTGACAGGAAAGACAAGCAGTAAGAAAACCTGTATTCAACTGCAGGTTTAAACAAAATTACTGGGAAAACAGTGCACCAAAAGCAAATTTTTTAAAAGAACTAAAAGAAAAAAAAAAAAAAATTCCTTTTTTTCCAAATTGGACAAAAAGTGAAATTTTGAGCAAACCCAGGTATAAAAAGAAATAATAAAAAAAATAATAATAAAAATAGTAATAAAAATAAAAAAATATCAAACATCATCCTACAACCCCCCAAAAAATATAAATTTTTTGGGGTTATTTTTAATTTTGGGAAATTTGGGGACTAAAAATAAATTAAAAATAAGGCTATTTTAAGTAAACCCTTTGTCAACTTCAAAGTCACATACTTTTTGTGGGATTTTCCTTAATTTTTTTCTCATTGGTAATTGAAGTTTTGGGCCCGGAAAATTAAGTTTTACTTATTGGGTTTTTTTGAGCCCAATTTTAGTGCTCCTTTAAAAGACTTGAAAGGGGGATTTTTTTTCTCTGAACAAATTATATATAATAAGGTTTACAATAATGTTAAAATTTACGCAAAAAGGTGGACATAAGGACCAAAGGGAAAAAAAAAAAAAATTGGGTTCCCCTGCAATTCTGTGCCAGAGAAACTTATGTGAGCCATGGATGCTCGAAGAAAAATTCCATTTTGGAAGGGATTAAACCTGACTACGACTCTCATACTGTGGGCACCTTGTGAAAGAAGGAAAACCTTAAAAAACATCAGTAGAAGACAAGAAAGAAAAGGGAAGCCCAAATGAGTTTCTACACAACAGAAAAATATATGGAGGCCAAACTCTCTGTAGTTACCGACTCACTGAAAACCATTCACAGTTCAGAGTCGATAAGAGTCAAAACAGACGCGACCTTGTGAAGTGAGGATTTTCCTTTTTATCCTACACTTGTCCTTATTGTTATCTTTTCTAATTTCAAGGTTTTTTAGTCTCAGCTGAAGAAAAATTTTTCACACTACCAGTTCAATGTTTTAACCTCATCTGTTATTTTGAGGAAGTTAAAAAGTTTATATAGGTTTATACTTTTTTAAACATTTGGGTTAATTGTTAGAAGGGGCAGTTACGCAAAACACAAGCAAGAAATATACATAAAAGGGACAATAACAGTCTCCTTCATTGCGTGGGGCAGTAGGTGTTCTAGAAATTTATTTTTTTTTCCTCGTCCCCAAAAGAGAATATTTGGGGCCTATTCTTGCTTTTTGCAATTCCAAGCAGCCCGAAGCTTTATCTCAATATTATCCAAAAAGAGGAAGTCCAGGCCCATTTTTCCCTTTATAGCTGTTACAACATGCAAGGCAATCGGAAAAATTCGATAAGTTGGATTAAGGGTTATAACCAAGAGTTTTTAACTGTGAAAAAGGTGGGTTAAACATAATACATGATAAAATTAACAAGAGAAAATGAGAATCTGATGTTAGAACAGGATTTAATGTTTTCCTATGGATCATTAACCTGACAACCTCACTTGCTTATCATAATCAACATCCCATAAAGCTGCAGTAAAAAAAAATTCCTTTTTTTCTTTGTGCTGAGGTCCCCGGCCCCTTGGTTTTTCCTGGGCCACAAGGGGGTATCAACATTTATCCCCGGGGGATTGGGTGTTCAAACCCCCCCACACTGGGGGGGCTTTCTATTTTAAAAACCCCCCCTTGACATAAACTTTTTATATGTTATTATTCTGGGAATGGTATGGAACAGCCGCTCGTAATTCCTCCATAAAGGTAATATGGGTGTTAATTTTATCGAAACCACCATAACACAGGATTGAATTGGCCTGATCGCTGCGTTTAAAAAACCCCTTTAGGGCTTGGGAATCGGGGCCAGGGATCTAAATCAATGGGGCACTTTCCACCCTTTTAAACACTCCCCCCCTACAATGAAAAACGTGTCCAATATTCTCATGGCAGCTGCAAGCCTAATAAAGGCTTCTATAGCTGCCATGTTAGAGCTCCTATTATTTCCTGCCTCACGAAAGACATAAAAGAGGCATCATCTTAATACACCCTTCTGCATTATCAATAATCGAAAGGTGTACAATATCAAGCCCCAAGGGGGGAAAATTTTTCAAAAATAAAAAACATTTTAAAGGGGGAAAAATGTATGAAGGGGGGTGCACCTGGTTTCTGGTGTACTTTGAGGCAAAAAAACTTTTGAAGCCCTGTTCTATAGATAAACAAATCCAAAAATAGCATTCTGACAGACACAATGGGGCCCCTTTATAAAAATGTCCAGTTTAAAAATTTACTTTGTTGCCCCTAGGGAACAATCAAGTGCCACTCTCATTCATTAGTGCTCTGGAAAAAAAGAAGGGGGGCTTGATTTGGGTTCTATAACAAAAAGGAATTTAAGACCTAACATTTTTTTATACAAGTGGCCCAAAAAATTTTTTAAAAACCCAAAAAAGCACCAAAAATCCCAAAGTTTTTTGGCCTAAATTTCATACAAATTTATACCAGGGTGAACAAATTTGTCAAACACTCTATGTGTCAATGTTTGGCACTATGGAGCGATTACGTTGGCCATCGACATCGTCGATGGCGATATTCGGCCATCAACGACAAATAGTCGAAAATAATTATGATCGAGACCATTAAAGTCTATGGGGGAAACAACAACACCTTTATTCTTTCCCCCAAACGGGGGAAAGCGGAAAACATCCACAACGTCAAATGGATCCTGCACACTTGGGCCCCCACAGGCAAAAACCACAGGGAAAAAAATCCAAAACCCTTTACTACCCTGTCTTGCACCCCGCCGACCCAAAAAACCCATCACCCCAATTTAAAAAGTGCCGAAGGCAGAGAAATTTTAACCATCATTGACTTGAACTGGACATTTACTAACCTTCCTGGGGCCACAGCATGCCCCCAAAAACCGCATGACCCCCAATTTTTAAAATGCCGGAAAAAGGAGTCTTTTAACCACCTTTTTTGTTGAACTACATTAACTATATCGTCTGTACCGCAGAATCCATTAAACCCGTCTGACCCACAAAAAAAGTCGGAAAAGGAGTCTTTCAACCACCAATTTTTTGTTTCACTGGGCATTTCTATACCTGTCCTGGGCCCACATGACCCCAAACCTGTATAACCCCCCCATTTTAAAAAATGCCGGAAAAAAGGGGTCTTCAACCACCCTTTTTGTTTTTTTTTCCGGGCATAACTGTCCCCTTGTCCGGGGAGCGCTTGGCCCTCCGTAAGTGCGGACCAATTGAGCTTCACTTGGAAAAAACGGGGGTTTTTAAAGCTCCGTTCCACCCAGGGGCAACTTTTTTTTGGGATTCTTTTTCTCATTTTACTCAACTTTTCTGGGGGAAATTGTCTCTGTACTTTGTTCTCGTCCGTGCTCCCATACATCCATGTCCTCTGAATAACCTACATCTGGTCAAGTTTTCCTGTACCTCCCTTGTACAATTCAGAGGAATTTTTTTACCAGCTATTTTGTACATGCAAGTTTTTTTAGTAGTTTAATTCTAGAAAACACATTTTAAAATAGATGGAATCCCACCATGTCTTTGTTTTCTTTTTTAATTGTATTAAATGGGTTGTCTCAATACAGGGATTGATAGCTATGTTAAAGATCTTGCAAAAACAAGTAATTTTGCAATATGTGTCCATTAACAGTGTCCTACCTATTCCTGTTTTTTTTGACAGCAAAAACCCCCCTTGCCCCCTTTTTTGAAAATTTGAAAAAAAAAAGGTCTGTTAGAAAAAAAAAAATTTTTTATAATAGGACCTTTTATATACCCAAATTGTCACAGAAAAAAGCCCCCAAAAATTCAAAAATCCCCCCAAATGACCCCTTTTTGGCCCAATTGTGAAAGAAAAAAAATTTCCCTTGTTGAGAAACAACATTTTTTTTTATAATAGACTTTGTAAATGCTGCATTTCAAAGCAAAATGCCCCCAAAATTCAAACCCTTGACCCTTGACCATTTTGGGACAATTTTGAAAAACAAAGGGTCTTTAGCAACAACATTTTTTTTTATAAAAAGGGCCCTGTTGAAATAGCTGCTTTCAAAGAAACCATGCCCCCATAAATTCAAACATGCCCCTTTGGCCCCTTTTTGGAAAATTTGTGAAGAACAAATGCCCCTGTTTAAAAAAAAACATTTTTTTAATAATGGTTACCTTTATTTTTGCGGCATTTCAAAGCCGCATGACTTCTCAGCCACTTTAAACAAAATTTTTGGGGAAAAATTTCCACTTAGAAGCCACATTTCTTTTCCCAAAAGGGGACCATTTTTTATTGCTGTATCTCACACCCAACATGCCCCCAAAAAATTTTTATAAAAAATTTTTCTCACCACATTAAAAATTGTGGGGGAGAAAGCCACTTAAAAGCCACTTTTCCCGTTCCAAAGGACCATGATTTTTGCTGATCTCACAGCTAAAAATCCCCCAAAAAATTTAAATAGACTTCTAAACCACTTTTAAAAAATTTGTGAGGGAGAAATGCCACTTAAAAGCCACTTTTTCTACCCCAAGGGACCATAATTTAGCTGATTTTCACAGCAACATGACCTAAAAACCCCATTGCCCAATGCAAAAATTTTTCTAAAGCAAAAGTGATTAAATGGAATAACGGTTTTGTCATAAAACCCCGCGTCTTTTCAGTCTCCTCACAGAAAAAACCAGCAAAATGAACTTTTGGCAAAAGAAAAAAAAAAATTGAGAAAGGGAAATGATCTTTTTAAAAAAACTTTTTAAAAAAGACCTTTCTTTTTGAAGAGGAACGTGAAAAAACCGGAAAACAAATGGGTGACCTGGGAAATTGGGGCCACAACATAAACAGAGATCCATGCCTAAATTCATCTTGATGAAAGTAAAACGACCCATTATCTGGGGAAACCAAATGCTTTTTGGTCTGTAAGGGGATCCCCCCACTGTGCAAAAGGTCCCGCTCAATATAAACGCGGGCTCCCCGGCCCCAGGAAAACACCAAAAAGGCGTGGGGGAAGAGCTGGGGCCCCAATTCTTCCATTTTGGATACCCAAATCTATTTGGGTCGGGTAAACACATACAAAATCTTTGGGGGTTTTGAACCAGTTTAGCCCGTCACCAGAACTTAAGCTGGTCCTGTTTTTTGGATTTGTCCCTGCATTGAAAGCTTTGGGTTTGGGGGTGGTAAAAAAATTTTTGGCCAGAGGTCACCCATTAGGCTCTGCCCCCTTTGGGCCTGCTGTTTGCTGCTGCAAACGGCTACTTGGCACTCTACTCCCGTCACATCGCTAAAGTTCCCCCAAACCGTACTTTTTGGAGGAACGTGAACAAAAACCAACAATCCCCAAATTTGTCAATCAGAAAGGCCTCCATTTCCTGCATTTTACTCTCTTTTTTGGGTGGGGGGAAAGGGGAAATTTCCCTTGGTTTTATGTTTTTTTACCGGGATCAAAAAAGGGTGCCCCCCCTTAAAACTGTTGTTCATTTTAAATTGGCCCTTTAAATGCGAGGATCATTTTTGGAGGAAATGGAGAAAACCAAGCACTCATGTGAGAGATGCAGCCTTGATTTCCCAACCCTTCGGGGTCGAGGGGCACTAGAAAACGGATTTTCCTAACTTCTCCCCCCGCCCCAAATTTTCGCGCCAACCCTTTTTCCCAAGGCGGGGGACGTCGGAAACCCCGGTGCCCAAGGAATCCCCTCCTCCCCTCCGCGGGCCACCCGGGGCACAGCTTAAACACCCCCGCCTTCCCTGAGAAATGCACCCCTGAAAGCTAGGACCCAAACTTGCACTAGCTCTGGACCCCCAAACCACTGCCTAATAAAAGACCAAAAAAAATTTGGGTGAAACTGTGGGGCCTTGGGGAAATTTGAGGGGAGAAAGGCCCTGTCCCCCATCTGTGCCCCGTCTCATCCTCCGTGGGCTGGGGGGACCTGTTTTCAGAGCCCCCAAACATCTTTCCCCAGAACTAAGATCCCCAAAAAGCCCCTCGCCCAAAGCATTGTCCCCACGACCATTTTGGGGGGCTTTTTAAAAACGGGAAAGGGAAAGGGTGTCAGACCTTTTTTCCCCTTTCCTACACCCCGGGGTAAAACACCCCTTTCCGTACCCAGTTTGTCAGGCCATTGCCCACTTCGTACTGCGAAAGGCATTGCCTGCTGCCAACAATCGCTGGAGCATTTTAGGGGTTGGAAATTTCCCCCAGGGGTTCCCCAGGGTCAACAATGAGACGGTTGACGGGGGGGGCCGAGTTTAAACGCGAAACCCAGCCAGGGTGACGAAGCAGGTGCGAACAGCAGAAGTGCGAACTTAACTTCGACCCTTTTCCTCACAGGCACCCAAGCCCCCCGGTAGCTCTTTAAAATTTCGGGACGACAAGTTCTTTACAGGCCGGGAAAGGGGATGGGGCTCCACCTCCAAACTTAAAGGGGGCCACAGATTTCCCCCCCAAAAACCGCACACCCCCTTTGCCGGGCACAAGGGTTCTTGGCACCCAGCCACCTGGGCCCTCTTTTGGGGGGGGGGGCCGTCCCCACCCTGACCTGTTTTGGGGAAACGGTCCCAAGACAAAATTAAAATTTCAACAGGGCCGGGTTTTTCTTTTGGGAAACGTATTCCCCAACAAGGCCCTTTGGGGAGAAAGAACCCTGCCCCAAACCCCTTGGGGTTTTTGAAGAGCGTGCCCGAGCCTGAAAAGCCCCCAATCACCCCTAAGACATCCCCCCCTCACCCAGTGAGCTGTCACAGAGATAATACGGCCTTGGCCCCGGGTTTAACTAGTCCATGGGGGTCGGTGGTAAAGATGGTTTTTTCCCCCCGGCCCCACAAAACCCAGAAAACCCGGCCTTAAAATTTTTTAGATAAACACTGTTTGGCCCGGGGGCAGGGACGGCTTTTCTGGCAAAGAAATACCTGCTGGGCATCGGGAAATGGGGCAGGAAAGGGGCCCCGGGACTGTTTTTGGGGGAAAAACCCATCTTTTGTCCACCAGAGGGAAAAGGGCCCAAACTTTTTCCCAAAGGCCCAAAAAAGCCTGGAAAATGCCACATTAAACTTTTGGCTTTGGGTTGGTTTGGGTTAAAAAATGTTTCCCTGCTTTTCCCAAAAACCCGGGAAAACAGAAGGCTGGCGCTAGACTGGCCGCTGTAAAAGGCCTGCAGGTCATCAAAAAATGGGGGGAAGGAGAAAAGGGGAGGATGGGGCTCTGGGTTTGGGGCTGGTGGTACTCCCGGGGGCGGTGGGGGGCCCAAGCGAGGCTGATCCCTATCATGACTCTGAAAACCTGGGCAGCTGAAAGGGAAACCTTTGGGGGTGGGGAAGGGGAGGCGGAAAACAGAGGGGTGACAGTGTTTGGGAGGCCCGGCATTGGGGGGCCTTTTTTTTGGGCCCAAATGTTGCCTCCATTTTTAAAATCATGCATTCGCTGAATTGGGGGGGAACATGTGACAGACATGTTGGTGTGGTTAACCACCTAAGGTCTTGCCTCTACTTATTCGTTTACCGGCAAAGGCGCATATGACATCGCTGGGTGAATCAGAGGACTTGCTCAAGAAGGTCCAGGCTTGAGAGGTCCCTGGACCTTTTTTTGACGGCGATACAGTCGAGGAGCGGTTTGGCGCTGACTCTGGCTGGCATAATCATAACAGCGGGACTTCTGCGATCGCCCTCATCCCTTTTTGAGGCGGAACCCGTAACTGACACTACCACCATCATCTTCCTCCTCGTCCAGTGATGAAGCCGCTCGCAAGCAAATTCTGCTAGAAAAGACCACGTTGGAATCGTCAGTGTCGCACCATCATCTCAACACAGGTGACTTTGGTCGTCCCCCCTGACATTCTGCATCCAGGAGTCTGCGGGCTCCAAGCAAGAGTGACTGCAAGCGTTTTTGCCGACCGTCCGTGATATTTGCCCCGATTACCGGCTTACTCTTCTCCTCCCTCTGATGGCATCATAACTTAGCGTCAAGCATAGAGAAAATTCATCCTCTCTTTTGCCTCTTGATCTTTTAACAAATGCCTTCTGACCCAACCGCATTTTTCAATCAAAGAGGTCTTCAGAAAATGGATTATCCACAGTGGTGGGTACACTAAGTTGACATTTGTGCTGCTTCATGTTGGGACGGATTGCTGGGTGATCTGGATGACGACATTTGTGGCCGTGACTGGGAGGACGAGGAGGTAAGACTGCTGGATGAGGTTGCATTAACCACTGAAGGACAGATTGGCGACGCTGTTCGTTACTGAGATTTCACAGGCCCTGACCAGCGATGACAGGCCTGACGGTCCTGCAACTAGACGATCCTGGCATGCGTGTTGACGCCAGCACGTGAAGGAGCACCTTCTCTCGTTACCTCTACACCTCCATTACCTAACCCCCACTCTTCTGCTCGCTTACCACCTGAATTCGCTCCATTTTTCAAATATAAAAATCATGAGAAGGGTATGGAAGATTTTGGAAAGTCTCTTAGTAAAAGACGGCAATCACAGCTATTCACAAATCCCTCAAATCAAAACAAAATTGCAGGATTCAAATACAAACTGCAAAGTAGATCTATCAACAAGCTGGCCTGCGACAAAGTGGAAAAAACAACGTATCTGAAAATTTATTCGGATAAAAAAAGGTATTTTTGGCACCTTTCAAATTCAAACCCTGAGGTGACTACAAAATTGCTGCATTCACATTTAAGTGCAATGTGCCATCAATGAACAAAGCTTAGTGTGCCAAAGTCAAAAAACACGTATCTGTTAATGTAAACGGATAATAAAACGAATTTTTTTTGCACCTATCAATTCACCTGTGGTAACACACAATTTGCTGGATTCCAAATTTAAAACTGCAAGGTGGCTCCTATCAACAAATCTTGACTGTGCAAAGAGTGCAAAAACACTATCTTGTAATGTATTCGATAATAAAAGGGTATGAATTTGCACCCTGCTTTCCATTCACCTTTGGTGACTACAAAATTGGCTACATTCCATTTAAGGTGCAAGAGTGCCCAGATGAACAAAGCTGTTAGTGCGCCAAAGTCAAAAAACACTATCTGTAATGTATTCGTATAATACAAGTTATTATTTGGGGCACTCTATCAACTCTGTGCTGACCAACAAAATTGCTGGATTCTAATTTAACTGCAAGGTGGAAATATGAAGATTCAAAGGTGGAAATGGCAAAATTGAAAATGAACACCTATCTGAAATGTATACTGAAATAATTAAAGTGCGTTTTGCACCTAACAAAGAGACCTGCAGTTACTAGAAAAGATGTGTATCACTAATATAAGTTCAGGCTGCCCAATATTCCAGTAATATTTCAATAGAAAACTGTTAATAATAAAGCTATTGCAGTGCAATGCTCACAATTTTTGGGTTAACTTTATCAGAATTCTTTATAGAGCTTGTTGTGCCCGCCTGCGCCCCCCCCCCCCCCCCCCCCTTTCCCCCCCCTGTTTTTTACAAGAAATGCCCCAAAAAAAACCCCCAAAACAAAAATCTTCCAACTCTAATTCAAACAAAGTTTAAAAGGAAAAACAGCTAACAGTAGGGGTTTTCTTGAGAAATAGATTAATTTCGCTGAGCTGTTTGGACAAAACAAGCGCACTTTTTCGTTGACGCGAGGACACTGACAAAAGGAAGGGTGTTCTATGTAAAACGAGGTCATGTGATTTTTCCCCCAATCGCAAACCTAACACCCCGCATGACTCGCACACACTCTCCCCCTGCTCTATTCTTAAGCTGTTTTTGCGGGGGGCCCCAAAATACGGGAAGCCCCGAAAAGGCGCATTTAATAGATGTGCACAATTTTAAAACTAATTATCGCATGATCAAAAATTTCGATAAACAAATAAAACTGGCCGATTTAAAATTTTGTCAATAAAAATCGCTCAACACTTTTGGCCCTTCCCCTTTTTCTACTTATTGTCGGATCAAAAACCTAAAAAAACATAGAACTGGGGGTTGGAAGGTTCTACATCCCCCCCCTAAAATTTCGAATACCCTTCTTTTGCATTTTTTTCAAATAAAAAAATAAAAAAGTTGGACAAAACGGATCCCCACTCAATAACATAATTTTTTTCCCCTTAGCTGAACTGAGAAAAGAACATTCAAAAACCCCCCAAAATCGTGTTTATTTTGGCCATTTAACATCCCAAGAAAATTGGGAAAAAAAAATTATGGGAAATAATTGCAGTAAAACTACCTTCACCCGGGCAAAAAAAACCCAAAGATGGAAAAAAAAAGATTTTGTGGCGGCAAAAACTTAAAATTTGAGAATGTTATTTTTATCAAAACCTTTTAAAACTTTTTCACTGGTCGTATGACCTGTAAATACAGATGAACCTCGCAGTATGGATAACACAGCACTTATACCAAAGAGTGAAAGTCATCAAACAAAACCCCCACCACAAAAATGGCGCACGCATGGTTTTCTTTCACATTTCCGTCTACATCAACTTTTTTTTTTTTTTGGGGGGGAGGGTAGGTTTCCCAGTGCCTTCTATGGTAAAGTCATTGACGCCATTAAAAAGTACATATTGTCTTGCAAAAAAACAAGTCATCATATGCATTTGTAAATATAAAATAGTTATGGCTTTTGGAAGGCAGGGAGGAAAAAAGAAAGATCCAAAAAATATCAAAACCCGGCACAAAAAGGGGTTATTCCCCCTATCTGGGAAAAAATTTTTATTTTTTATTTTTTTTTTATTTTATTTCCGTTGTAGAGTGCCTTTACAATGGTTTGAGACTTCTTGGTTTTTCCCATATTATTTTCTCTGAATTTTTGTTATGTAATCAATAGCACCAACAAGCAATAATCAGTAAAGGACTCTGTGATGAAATTTTTGGCCTTTTTTGGTCAAAACATCCTGATTTGTACATAGAGACCCGCTTTGTATAAAAAGATGATTTTGCTCTGTCGGGAGTTGTTTATGTTAAATGTGTCAACGGGCCCCCAGTGGCTGTGAGTTTTTGCTCGCTAATGTTTTGCTAGCATGTGGCGATGATGTATTACATTTTTTGGGAAGAAAAAATTGCACTCCTTTTTACAGCAAAGGCATTTTTCATGCCCCCATTTTAAATTTAACCGGGGACAACATGATGTGGATGGTAATAAGGAGGGAGGGAATCCATCACATCCAAACACATTCCACTGTGCCTTGCCTTAACCAGTGAAATGGAGAACAGCTCCTGCTACGCTTGTAGTCTACACCCACATAGAGATGCTGTACAGGAATGTACATCATGATGTGGGTGATACCAACGGCCACATTAAAGAAAAAAGTCTAGTCTAAAATTCACTTTGTTGCCCAATTAGAGTGCCCCTTTTATTTCATATATTGTTCTGGAGAAATGAAAGGGGCTCTCTGATTGGTTGTTATGGGCAAAAAAGTGAATTTTAAACCTAGACAGTTTTCATACATGTGGCTCCAAGTGTTAGGGGAGATACATCTCATTCAAACTCACTCCACTGTGCCATGCACTCATCAGTGTAGTGGATGGATATTTTTCTTGATAGATTGCAGATGTTGCCATAGGACATCAACTCTGCTCTTAAGTGGATACATTTTCTATTACAGTCACCATCCTGGGGCAGGGAATCTACTGGTTGCACTATAAACCTCTCCCGACAGAGTATCACAAAATGTTTTTTTTCAAAGTTGGTCATCTAGAGCAGTTCACCTTTCGGTATTTTGAGCTATGAGGAGAGGTAAGAAAGGAGACATCTTATATTGGCATCCAACCTTGTTTAACCCAGGATGGTGGCCCCCCTTGAAGCCAACATATTATTTCACAAGAAATAATACCTTACTTGTCCTTTATTATATTCTACAACTATAGAAATGATAACCCTAGATCATTGTCTATATTTTATACCTACTATAAAAGCCACCACCACAACATCCTCCCAGCATCTACAGAGCAACAGCAGCTTGTCATTAGCAATCTATTTATATCTGGCATACGGTCGTGAGAGTCGTAGTCTAAGCTCCTGCTATATGATAATTAGAGCCGGTTGCATACTGTCTCTGTCCCTAGAGCCACAGAAAATCTGTAATCATCCGCATGTTGCTGTTTCTTCGGGGAGGTGAGCACAATATCTTGGGACCATTACCGCTGTTTTCTGTGTCTTGTCTTCTGATGGTAAATGAACTTAAGGTTGAGAATTGACGAGATGATGGTAATGAATTCAGTTCTTGAAGTAGTAATCTGTCGTACAAAGGCAGCACCTTCACTAAAACAAAACTCATAAAGCTTATTAAATACCTGAGCAAATACCATTAGTCTGATGAATCTCGCTGAATAAATATACTTACTAAATACTCTCCACTATATGCTGATCATCGATGGCAATCTTCAAAGTACAAGGGGAAAATTAGCAATATTTGCTTGTCTGTAATGTAGATCGTGGCCATGCTGGTCTCCAGAAGAATATGTTATGGATGAAAGACTCAAAAGAATGGTCAATGCTGCTACTGAAAGGATGGATCTCATTACAGAAGAGACTGAAACTGGCCTGAAGGAGAACAGAGGAAGCCCCCAATGAAGCCCTGGGCCTGGGATTTCTGGAGCTGCTTTTCAGGGTGAATGGCAGAGAAAGAGAGGCAGAGTTAAGATTGATCTCCCAACAATCAACTCTTCTTGTAGGCCCTATAAATCAATTCCACTGGTGGGACCTAAGAATCAACTGCACTGGTGGGCCCCCAAGAATCAACTCCACTGCTGAACCCAAGAATCAGCTTCAATATTGGGCCCCAAGAATCAACCCCACTGGTGGACCCCAGGAATCAACTCCACTGGTGGGCCCCAAGAATCAACTCCACTGGTTGGCCCGAAGAATCAACTCCACTGGTAAGCCCCAGGAATCAACTCCACTGGTTGGCCCCAGGAATCAACTCCACTGGTGTGCCCCAAGAATCAACTACACTAGTGCATCCCAAAAATCAAGTTTACTGGTGGGACTAAATAATTAACTCCACTAGTGAAACTCAAGAATCAACTCCACTGGTGGCCCTAGCAACCAGAAGGCACTAGACGACAATCCTTATAATATATAATCTAGCACCTGAGACCCAGCAAATTTGACTATATGTTATAGATTTGACTATATACTATATGTAGTATTACAATGGCCATGCTATTAAAAAACCATCTAGATCAGACCTGGGCATTATACAGCCAGAGGGCCTCCTCCAGCCCTCTAACTAGCTATGACCGTCCCCCATGAGATTTTCCGACATTACACACAACTCAGTAGTCTTCAGTGCTGCCAACATCAGGTGACCGTTAAGATCCCAGGTCGATACCAGTCACCAAGTTATTGGCTTGGGACCTTCGCGATCGTCGATGGCGGCGGTGCCAGGAACTAACTGTATGTGCATCCTCTAGATGCAAATGCAGTTACAGGCTCCTGTGGAGCAGAGAGCGAAGGCCACTCACCAGAGTGCACATCACAGGTGGCGTGAAAGTGTCATCACACTGATGACATCATGCCGTCTGTGTAGTGGGAGCTGCAGGGATCAGGGGAAAGGTGAGTATTGTTAGTTTTTTTATTTTTAATTAGGCCTCTGCTGTGGGACATAAAATCTGCCTATATAGATACTGGGGGACCTATATTTCTGCTGGGGGACATATAACCTGCCTATATATCTGCTGTGGGACATAAAACCTGCCTATATAGCTACTGGGGGACCTATATTTCTGCTGGGGGACATATAACCTGCCTATAAACCTATTGGGGATCTATATACCTGCTGGGGAACAAATAATCTGCCTATATACCTATTGGGTGACCTACATACCCGCTGGGGGATATATAACCTGCCTATATACCTGCTGTGGGACATTTAACCTGCCTATATACCTACTAGGGGACCTACATACCTGCTGGAGGATATATAACCTGCCTATTTACCTGCTGTGGGACATATAACCTTCCTATATACCCACTGGGGGACCTATATACCTGCTGTGGGACATACAACCTACCTTTATACCTACTGGGGGACCTATGCCCTGCCTATTTACCTACTGGGGGACATATAAACTATGTACCTACCTACTGGAGAACATATATCTTACTGGGGGACCCTATTACATATAAAGGGGGACATATAACTTACTTGGGGACCCAATTATCTGCTTTAGGGGACATATCACCTACTGGGGCACTCTATTAAATATACTGGGGGACATATAACTAATTGCATTGTAAACTAACAGTCATTAAGCTGGTTGTTAAGGCCTCATGTTGATTGATAAGAGTAGCCAGACCAAGTTACAAGGGGTTTACCTGAGTCTGTGTTGTTTCAATGGAGCCAGGATGCGCCAAACGTATGACCCACA
>JAODAL010064280.1:0-18805 GCA_025379985.1 Phyllomedusa bahiana
CACTTTCTGAAAAATTTATGTCATTCTGGGTGGCAGGTTCATCCATTTTTCATGTAAACCACCCCCTATTTATGAAAGAAGGCTGGACCATTGTAAACTTAGCACTTCTTACCGTATGTTCACCCATACACCTAATAGATTGTAAGCTCTCACGAGCAGGGCCCTCACACCTTGTGTCGCATGTGTAAGTACTTTTAATGCGTAATGTCTGTACGTTTACCCTTGAATTTGTAAAGTGCTACGGAATATGTTGGTGCTATATAAATAAAGATTATTATTATTTGTCAGTCGCCAGGACTACGGGATGAATAACATCATTCCACTGCTTCATGTCCTCTAACAGATGCTGAAAAATCTGTCTGGGCAGGAGACTGGAGACGTGGCGACTACATCTCGCGGCCACATGAGTCCAGTGGGGACTGAACTGGAGGAGGACATTGGAGCAGAAGCATTGTCGGGTGAAATGATTTTATTTTCTACCAAGGTGACAAGAGAGGAGGAGCAGGAGCAGCTGGAGGAGGTAGATGGAGATGAGGAAGACGAGGCAGATGCCCCACAAGCATCGTGGCAGTATACAGTGGAAATGGAGGCAGGGAGCCCCTTGTAGTCACTTGTGCAGATGGCCCGCAGCATGCTGATTTGCCTGGCTAGTGACAGCCGAATAGTCAGTATCCGGCAGAGGGATGACTTCTGGCTCTCCACCCTACTGGACCCTCGCTACCTGTCCAAAATGGAGCCTTTTTCCCCTATTGAGAGGGAGGACAAACTCAAATACTATAGGGAAATCCTCCGTAGTCAGTTGGCTGCTGCCTATGTGCGGCATCGTCAATCCTCTGACAGGTCTGACTGGGGGGTTCTTCAGCGCTCACGTACTACTGCTGCATCCTCTCGGTGAAGGTGGGGGGGTAGGAGCAGTACCAGCTTTATCAGCATTAACCTAAGTCTGGAGTCACTGATGAACAGCTTCCTTCACCCGCCTAGTGAGGGGGGCAGTCGCCAGCAGCAGCAGCAGGACCTGGAGCAGACCCTGAACCAACATGTGGTGGCCTACTTGGACAGCACTCTGCCACCCCAGTTAGAAGATCCGCTGGACACTGGATGTGTGGCCGCAACTTGCCGAGTTTGCAGTGGAGAAGCTGTCCTGCCCGGCCAGTAGTGTGGCATCAGAGCGGGTGTTCAGTGCGGCGGGGGCCAACGTTACCCCAAGGAGAACGCGCTTGTCAAGATGAATCAGGCGTGGATCGGCCAGGATTTCCACACACCAATGCCTTAGGCGTCAGACTACATCAGCCATGACGCCTCACCCAAACTGTGAGAAATGAGTCTGGGTTCCAACTACCTGCCTCAGCCACTATTCTGATGCCACCACCCGCCTGATCCAACACATCTGCTGCCAGTTTCTCCCTCTGCCACCAACCATCTTAACCAGGGACTGGTATTGCCACCCACCTCCACACTCTGTCATTGTGCCACTCTATAACCTCATGCTGCTGCTGCTGCTGCTGTTACTGCTGTGGTCACCTCCACATTGTGTCATTGTGCTACTCTCTGACCTCATGCTGTTGCTCCTGCCGCCGTCACCTCCACTCTGTGTCATTGTGCCACTCTGTGGCCTACTCCTGTTTTTGCCACCTCCAGAATGTCATTGTTCCACTGTCTGACCTCATGCTGCTGCCGTGACCTCCACACTGTGTCATTGTGCCACTCTGTGGCCTACTCCAGTTTTTGCCACCTCCAGAATGTCATTGTGCCACTCTATGACCTCATGCTGCTGCTGTGGCTGCTGCCGTGACCTCCACACTGTGTCATTGTGCCACTGTCTGACCTCATGCTGCTGCTGTGGCTGCTGCCGTGACCTCCACACTGTGTCATTGTGCCACTGTCTGACCTCATGCTGCTGCCACCGTCACCTCCACTCTCTGTCATTGTGCCACTCTGTGGCCTACTACTGTTTTTGCCACCTCCAGACTGTCATTGTGCCACTCTCTGACCTCATGCTGCTGCTGTGCCCTCCACACTGTGTCATTGTGCCACTGTCTGACCTCATGCTGCTGCTGTGGCTGCTGCCATCACCTCCACACTGTGTCAGTGTGCCACTCTGTTGCCTACTCCTGCTTTGCCACCTCCAGAATGTCATTGTGCCGCTGCCTGACCTCATGCTGCTGCTGTCGTGCCCTCCACACTGTGTCATTGTGCCACTCTGTGGCCTATTCCTGTTTTTGCCACCTCCAGAATGTCATTGTGCCACTGTCTGACCTCATGCTGCTGCTGTGGCTGATGCTGTGACCTACACACTCTGTCATTGTGCCACTGTCTGACCTCATGCTGCTGTGGCTGCAGCCGTCACCTCCACACTCTGTCACTGATGTTGCCACCTGAGCTCTCAGCTGTTTTTTTTCCAGCTTTCGCTGGCATGAATTTTATCAGGCTACATTCCCGTTTGAGTTTTTTGGTCAGTTTTTGCCCTCTTAAGTGCCCAGGGAATTTTATAGTGAAGCGATTCTAAGAGCGGCGGCAGTCATGTGCGTGTCATACAAAAACACAACATTGTATGAAGCCCAAAAACCAAGCTCCCTCTGCATATTTAAGCATGGTACAACGTTCTACAGCACCCTGCAGGCTCTGTGCAGCCTGGAAATAGCTGTTTTTTAACGTGATTCGTCCCGAAGTGATTCGGACCGAAACGAATTTTGTCGGAAAATTTGGCAAAGTGACCGAATCGAATTTTTGAGAAATTCGCCCATCTCTAATTGTAACCCAACAGCATCAATGGGAAGTCACAGTGTCTTCCAGGCTTACCATGAGGCATCTAACAAAGTGCTTACCAGTTCGGGAAAACATGGGTGTGTCACAGTCTGTGCACATGCCTATGTTGTTTGCATGGTTCTTAACGCATACCACTATTTTCAGATAGTTTTTCAAAATAAGCTGTTATGTGTATATGCCAAATAGTAATTTTTAAAAACTTTTTGCAAACTTTAACTTTTTTTTGATTCCTTATAGAGAATTGTTCACAGTCTGGAGAGCACAGTAGCTGTAAAGCAACTCTTGGCCTCATAGTGATTGCTAAGGGTTTGTGCTCTGGAAACAAACTGAAGGACGGAGGAGAAAACATGTAGACAGAAATGTAACATCGCTCCGGGGGTTGTAGTTTGTTTAGGTTTCCCAGAGAAGTGATTAGACAAGAGGTGAACATGATTTGTGGCACAAAACAAAATGGAAAGCTATGGCGTCTGCTACAGCTCACACCATGTTAGAGAATCTGTATAGAGCCATAGACCTTTACGGATCCGTTTTCTTGATTAAGTTCTAGTTTAAAATATGTCCCTCAAGGGTGTTAATGAAAACTGGTAATATGCATGGAGAGATAACTGAAAACTCTCAGACCCCAATGCAAAATCTGTAACAACCTACCTCTCCTCTATCACAGTCAATGGTTCCCAGTGGAACAGATGGACCTTTTGAGACCCTTTAGGGACTAGGGCCTGGATGTGATAAGAACCACTACACTCCCCTGTAGTTATTCCCTTGTCCATAGACAAGTGCGCTGTGTCTCATACAGATGCAGCATAGCTTATTTTAAACACAGTAATTGGTTACCTACTTGAAACACCTTTCTGAACAATTTAGACAACTGAAAGAAGCTTGCTGGTTTTTGATGCGTTATCGATGCATTTTTGATGTGGTTTTTTGATGCATTTTTTGGCTGAAAAAAAGCACCAAAAACGCACCGTGTGAAAGCACCCTTTTTGCTGGGTTCCAGCACAGATTACTTATTATGCGCACCGCAATTACGGTAATTCAATAGCATCATAAGACAATGGATTATCGCTCGTCTCCCCGCGCATACAATACAATTGTATTATACCCGCGGGGAGAGAATTGACATGTTGCCACTGACAATGCTTGTCGATGGGGCCGGCCGAGTGTTGGCCCCCCCGTGCTACTATACGCTCCCCAATACACCATGTGAACATACCCTTAGGATATGTTCACAGGACATTTTTTAGATGCGTGTTTGGATCCGTGTTTCGAACCCTAAACTGACCCAAACACACATCAACAAGGTGCATGTGTGATTTATACTGTGTATTTTTCCAATGTAAAACACGCATCGGCGTTCAGACGAGTGATCGCTGCTGCGTGTTTTACTTGTGTCTTTCTGATCCATTCAAAGTATTGTCATGTCAATTCTTGATCCGTTTTACGCAGCAGACACCCTATTTAGAAATATAAGGCTATGTTTCACTAAACGGCATAACTGCGGGACGTAAATTTACGCCCCGCAATTACTCCGCGTTGACGTGGGCGGGATCGTGGGAGATGTAGCGGGGGGCCGGCACTTCGCCGGGCCCCAATGACTTGCAATTACAGTAGCGGCGCGTATACGCCGCAGGGGTATGTTCCCCACATGTCAAATTATCTCCCCCCGCGGCGGCTTCGCCGAGCGGAGAGGAGACGTAATCCAAATTCTCTATGAGAACTGTGTATCAACCATAGAATGAATGGCCGTTTCAGCCCGTAATTGCCACTCCGCGTGTATTACGGACCGAAATACGGCTCATTTTAAGCCGTGTGAACATGGCCTAAGGTGCGTTCCTGCTGCAGCAAAAACATATCGAAACACACAGCACACTTTGGGTGCGTGCTGGATGCGTTCTACGAATTGCTTTTGAATATGTTTTTCGGATCGAAAACGTATTCAAAAACGCAGTGTGAACATCCCCTTATTGTTGGTTTTTCCAGGCAGAATCATTCCCTGCACTCGGCCTCCGATCACAATTTCCATAGCCACTGGATGTAGTTGGGGTACGGCAGAGGACAGGTCTGCACACTTCTTTTTCTTTTCTAAAGCTTTCTTTAAATAACCGCTCACGTACGTCTTCAGAGTAGAGTGGAACCGTGTTCATCACGTAATGTTTCAGTCGAGGACAAACTCAATTAGCGTCATTTTTATACAAAGAGCCAGACATAAGACATTCATCATTGCCTTATTTACATTATGTAGTAAAATGTTTAAGCTGGAGAAATTCTAAAGATAATTATTTAGAAAGTGATGGAGACAAATGTGTCGGTTTCTAAAGCAGATGAATTAACAACCAGGATGATTGCAGTAATACAGTTGCGATGTTTTTTATGATGTGTTTTTAGATCTTCCTTTAATGAACTTGAAATAAATCCAGGAATTATACCCAAGGATTCAGAAGAAGGTCATCTAAAGGAACACTGCAGACAGAACTAATGTGCTGAGATACACCTAGTGCAGGACGTGAGGCGGCTGAGCATGACGCAGACAACCTTGGGGTCAAGCAACCCCCTCCCCCACACACACATATGGCCTAGACTCAATTTAACAAATTGGACATTGGACCTTATGTATGAAAAATGTGAGTTTGCTCTGATGAGGGGCAATCCCCGAAACAGCTGTATGCAGATAAGTGATGCTGGCTTGGCTAATATCCCTTTTGCTTTCTAAGAGATACAATGAGTCTGAGCATAATGAGGATTTGTTTACAGCCTAATAGAGGTCACTTAGTTTCTCAGCACCCTTTCCCATAAAATGCTTTTGTATATCAGATTCTTAGTGGAGGGCAAAAAGTCAATTCAGAACTCCACACGCCTATATGGTGCTCTCCCCAAGGAGAGATATTCCCCTTTCTGAACCACTCATTGACTCCCACCCAGCCAGCCAGTACACTCTGCTTTGCACTGATGAGGGGCAAACCCAGAAACAGCTGTATGCAGATGAGTGATACTGGCCTGGCAAATATCTCTCTTCTTTCCAAGACTCAGTGGTCCGAAAGCAAATTGAGGTTTTGTTACATCCAATAGAGGGTGCTTGAGATTCTCAGCTCCTTTCCTATAACACCTTGTGATAGCAGTGAGACTGTCTTTGTTGCCCATAGCAACCGCTCAGAGCTCAGCTTTTATTTTTCCAGAGCACTGTATGGAATGAAGACTGAGTAAAAAAGGGGATAATTAATGTTAATAATAATACCTAATTTCACCCTCCTCTTACTCTTCCTAACTGTGGAGACATTGCCCTGAGAAGGGCGGCACAACCTCCAGCACTCACCCTAGAAAAACATACTAAGTATCAGTCTACACAGCCTGATATGTGCAGTCCAGTGGGAAGATTTTAGTGTTAAATACGTATTCCCATTTCACCATTTCACCGATTGGCTTTAACCCTTAACGACCAGGCCTATTTTTTCTTTCATGTTCATTTTCCCTCCTTGCCTTCCCAGAGCCATAACATTTTTATTTTTTTTGTTTATACAGCCTTTTGCATTGTAATACATTGTCAATAGATGTTTACAAACATGTGCTGTTTTTTGCAGGAATAGTAAAGCATAAAACATGGCGGCAATGGAAGCCTTCGTCAGGCTTCCAGCTGCCATGTAAACCAATCAGGGCTCTGCAATCTCACTCCGTGACACCGACTGGATTGAAGAGCCGTGCGCAGCACCATTATACATTCCCAAAAACGGGTATAAACATTAGGAAACAGATTAAACAAGACTTTTTAAAAAGTACCTTGGCTTTTTCTATATTTGCTTTCTCTTCAGAGTTAGAAGCGGATCTTATCCCCAGCTTCTGCACACAGGCTTCCTAAGCTACCAGTCACCTCTCTAAGTAACAACATCTGTATCAGTGGTCCTCATGATGATGACTCACTCCTTGTTGTTTCTTATCTGAAAGACGGGAGCTTGTTTACAATACATAGCTCTGTAGCCTTGTGCACAACAGTTTACAAACCTCCAGCAGTCAAGTCACTAGAACAAGCTCAGCTTGGAATATGCCAATCACTGCTATAGAACCACCCATAACCTGAATAGCAAGTGTGAGTTTGAAGATGCCTATGGCTCTGTAAAACCTCACGGTGAGACAAACCCTTTGATAAAAACATACAGGCAGTCCCCGGGTTACGAACAGGATAGGGACTGTAGGTTTGTTGTTACGTTGAATTTGTTGGAACAGGTATATTTATTAACTGTAACTCCAGCACAGAAGGTTTTTCTTTAGTTTCGGATAGTGCAGTGAAGGTATTTACTTTGTTTTGCTGTCAGTGCCCATGTTAAAGATAACACCCTCATTTTCCACCTCATGTGCTGCTGTGGCAAGCTGTAACTTGCATGTTTGTTCTGCTGTGGGAACATAAAACTACAAGGCCAGCATGTCCCCATAAGTCTCCGTTTGTAACTAGGACGTTGTTAAAGTTGGAATGGTGTAAGTCGGGGACTGCCTGTATTTGAATATTTTTTCTGATATAGTACATTATTACATTTAATACATTCCTTTTAAATGCATTAAAGTGGATAAATAAACCCTGTTTTTCAGGTTGGCACAACACTGATAACCAAGTACTATGGATGGATTTAAAGTACATGGAGATGGGGAGGAACAGCCCAACACATGGGCGTCACTATAGCTGTGAAGAGGCCCAATAAAGTGCAAGAAAATGTTTAATTTTTGTAGAGAATAACAGTTAGTGGCTTTCTGCTTCCTAGCATTACTATGTGGAATCCATGATGTATGCAACCATTATCCATACCTTTACTCGTAGCTACTTATATTGCTGTTTCAGTTTCCTAGATTTACCTCATTTTACTTCCCAAGCTGCCGAAATCTCTCAACAGACCTAAGCCTGCCTGCAGGTTGTACAGACGCAGCACAGCCAACAGAGAGCTACGGAAACTGCGCAGCGACTAGATGTTGAGTGCGTTCTTCTGTCTAAGCAACGACAGAATATCAGCAGAGACTCCACAGCAGACCCAAGCCTCGCTCCAGGCTGACCAGTAAAAATGAGGTTTTTAACCACAAACACAAACAACAAACAGTTAATCAGTGGTGGACAACATGTGGCCCCCAGTACTCCTCTATGCGGCCCCTCAGCTGCATGTATATCCTTGGGGAAGGTAAGAAGACAGATAAAAAGAGACAAAATACAAGAGGCAGACTAAAGGAGGCATGTAGAGTTATGTACAGTTGCTGGAGGGTGGGCCGCTTGAATCAACTACACCAGTGAACTGTAGGCACCCCAGTCCAACACTGCTGGCACTGTTATGGTGGGCACTGTATGGCTGACATTGTTATGGTGTGCACGTAGTAGGCTGCGAACTGATATGTGGGCACTGTATGCTGACATTATAATTTGAGGGCACGTATGGCTGGCACTGTTATGGTGGGCACTGTATGGCTGGCACTGTAAGGTGGGCACTGTATGGCTGGCACTGTTGTGGTGGGCACTGTATGGTTGATATTGTTATGCTGGGAACTGCATTGCTGACACTATTATGGTGGACATTTTGTAGCTGACATTGTTGTGGTGAGCACTATATGACTGGCAGGTTATGGTGGGCACTATATGGCTGTTATGGTGGGCACTGTATAGGCTGGGGGTGACCCCCCCCCAAAACTGTAAAGGTGGCAGTATGCTGGCACTGAAGGATGCACTGTATGCTGAACGCAGTTTTATGTGTGTATGTATGGCTGACTACTGTTATTATTAGCACTTGTAAATGGGGTGGCACTGATAAGGTTGTGTCACAGTTATAGCAGGCACTGTATATGGTGGGGGCACTGTATAGTGCTGGCTCTGTTATTTGAGGGTCACAGTATGGCTGGAGCTGTTATGGCTGGAGCTGGAGCAGTTATGGCTGATCTGTTTAATGGTTGTGCACTGTATTCTGGTTCTGGTATATGTGCTGTGCGCTGTTATTTGAGGCACTGTATGGCTGGAGCTGTTATGGCTGGCTCTGTTATGGCTGATGCTGTTATGGTGGGCACTGTATGGCTGGGTCTGTTATGGCTGGCGCTGTTATAGTGGGCACTGTATGGCTGCCACTGTTATGGCTGGCAATCGTTATTGGTGGGCACTGAAATTGCTATCACTGTTATATGGGCACAGTATGGCTGTCTACTGTTATGGCTGAATCTGTTATGGTGGTCACCTGTCATGGCTTGCACAGAAATGGTGTGCACAGTATGGGCTGGTAGCTGTTTATGGCTGGCACTGTTGATGGCAGAAGCTGTTATGGTGGGTCACTGTATGTCTGGGTCTGAATATAGGCAGGTCGCTGTATATAGTGGGCACTGTATGGCTGCCACTGTTTATGGCTGGCACTGTTATAGGTGGCACTAGTATTGCTAGCACTGTTATAGTGGCACAGGTATGTCTGTCACTGTTAAG
The DNA here is from genome assembly GCA_025379985.1 of Phyllomedusa bahiana. NCBI lineage: Eukaryota > Metazoa > Chordata > Amphibia > Anura > Hylidae > Phyllomedusa > Phyllomedusa bahiana. Next base: position 9,194 of record JAODAL010064280.1, read on the forward strand.
GCTGATGCTGTTATGGATGTCACTTGTATGGTTGCACAGATTAATGGTGGGCACTGTATAGCAGCACTGTAATGGTGGCACTGTATGGCTGCTACTGTATATGGAGGGTCACAGTAAGGCTGGCAACTGTTAATGCAGACGCTGTTTATGTGAGGGCACTGAATTGCAGGCGACTGTTAGTTGGTGGGCACAGTATTGCTGAGGTCTGTTAAGGCTGGCGCTGAAATTGATGTGACACGTGTATGGCTGCCCACTTATTAATTCAGGCACTGTTATAGTGGCACTGTATGGCTGGCACAGTTATTGTGTGCTGATTCTGTTATGGTGGCACTGTATGTCTGGCACTTTTATGGCTGGGCACATGTTATATAGTTGGCACTGAATGGCTGGCACTGTATGGCTGGCACTGTTATGGTGAGTATTGTTATGGTATGTACTGTATGACTGGCACTGACATGGTTGGCACTATAGGGCTGTTGCTATTTTAAGCAACCTATATGAGTAATCCTGTAAACACTGTTTCTGTATTATCTCTGGATTTCTTCCTCACAGGAATATTTATGTCTGACACAATCACGGCAGATCCACAAGATAAACCATAAAAGTGTTTGTTCCAGACTCCAGAGAGGAGGAGACCATACTGTATATGTGCGCTGTTCTCTCTGATTATAGTTATGGAATAGATACTTCTGTAATCCCCAAAAACTACATTGAAAATAGGCGTCTCATACCCTCTTTCTTGAGTACTGAGCAGGTGACCCCCCCAATCTAATCTCTGGCAGTCTGGAACGAGGAACCAAGACCTCTCAGCCATTTTGGGTATTTACAATTGATGTGCCAGAAAGGTCTTAGATGGGAAATATCCCTCTAAGATCTACAAAACAACAATGTGGCTCTTGGACCAAAAAATGTTAAATAAACAGTCCGACCTGAAGACAGGTGATTCTACTAGTCCTTAATATCACCCATCAGTTGCATGATTTTAGCAGATTTTAGCTGTAGATGTAGCAGCTGCAGAACAGCCAGGAAGAAGCCTAGAAATGTGAAATTCGGTTTTGCAAGACGATATAACTTTGACATTGAGTTTTTTTAAGTGATTTATGGGGAAAAAAAAAGGAGTTTCGAACAGACTCTGGTTAAAATAGAAATAGCTGAAGAGACATCAGCATTCCCAGATCTTCACATAGTAACTATTACCAAGGAAACCAGTCCCTTAGTATCTATGCGCCTGGCATATGGCTTTGTCTTAAAAGCATCGGCGTCGGAGCTTTATAAGCCTAAATGCCCAACCATACTTATCCAGGGCAACACTTCAAGGCTCCTTCTCTATGTACCACCTCAAACGAGCTCCTAAGTATAACAAGAGAGTTACTTATTCATTGACACAAAGTTTTCCCTGAATAATATCATCATGAATACTGATGGGTTTCATGCAGAAGGAAAATAAAACTGCAATGCCACCTGAGGCAAGGTTGATATCATATATCAGAAGACATTGGCAGTTATATCACTCCCTTTATTCTCAGCACATAAAAACAATTCACTTTCAATAAGATATTCAGGTTCGTATTTTGTATCCACTCAAACACTTACAACTTCAAAGTTACAACTCTATTTCACCATTTACAGAATGTATGAGTAATTAAAGAGGATTAGAGAAAATAGCGCCAATCTTGTCTAGTGGCTGTGTCTGGTATTACAGGTTAGCCTTATTCATTTGTGAGCTGAAATATGAGACACGACTGGTGCTGTTTCTATGTAAAAATATTGCAAACCCTTTCCTCTCAACCAAGACAATTCCTTTAGAGGAGTTATCTATCTGGATTGTATTATTTGTATTATTCCCTTTATTCTTAGTACATAAAACAGTTCACTAGAAATAAAATCTGAGGTTCTGAGTGCACATTTGGATCAAACTGTGAGGGCCCATCCGCCAACAGCAAGGTGACCACAATTGAGATGGAAACCTATGTTATAGCATTCTCACCTTGCTTGGTGTCTTCGCAGGCCTCCATACTTTCAGGGTATGAAAGTCCCAGCTACACTCTGTTCTGATTAAAACCGCCTAAGTGGATGGATGCATATCGACTTAGGGTGCTTTCACACAGCGCAGTTTTGGTGCAGTTTTAACTGCGCTCCAATTTGCGTGCCTTTTATATATCCAGCAAGCTTCTTTCACTTATCTAAACTGATGGAAAGTGAGGTAATCAATTATTGTATTTGTAATCCACAAGACTTCAAACACATGAAATTGAATACTTACTTGAAAACACCTTTCCGGAACAATTTTAGAAAGTGAAAGAACTGCTGATAAAAGAGGCATTTTAAATTGAGCGCAAAAAAAATCTCACCAATCACTGCGCGTTATGAAAACACCAAGGGTATGTTCCCACGCGAGTTTTACTCCGTTTAACATATGCTTATGGATAATGTGTATGGAACTGTCAGTCGACCCCAAACAGACCAAAACGCACAGCTAACAAAAATCAGATGGTATAAACATAGCTTTAAAAATGAAACACTAATCATTGTTCAGACGAGTGATCACCAAATGCGTCTCAATGCCTCTTTCGAATCTTCCATTCCTAGAAATGTTTTGTCATTACATGATCAGAAAGACGCAGCATGGAGCCCTATAATAAACTATAGGGTGCGATCGCAGCAATCCAACACACATCCAATACACAAATCTGCATGTTGGTTACAGTGATTGGAATCCATTTAGGATCCGATCTATGGCTGCAATTTTTATTGGATGCGATATTCGGTTCCAACATGGATCCAGAAATCATATCCAAAAACAGGCATTTGAACAAGCCCTAAGGCTAGTGTTCACACGACTTAAAATGGGCCATATTACGGACTGTAATTACACCCGGAGTGCGCCAAATTACGTGCCGAAAACGGCCCAGTCTTACCGGTATATCCACAGCTCTCAAAAGTAGAACTAAGGATATAACGTCTCCTCTACCCCGCCCGGCGAAGCCGCCGTTCGGGAGAAAATATAGACAGTCCGACTTTCAATCGGCGTATATGCGCCGCTAGCAGTGATTGACTATTGCCGTCGAAGTGCCGTCCCCCCGTATCACTCCCCCGGCTCCAGCCCCCTGCCACACAGCGTAATTGCGGGGCGAAATTACGCCCCGCAGTTAAGCCGTGTGAACCTAGCTTTAGTGTAACAATAATGCTCCTCGATAGTCAAAGAATACATTCATTATTTTAGTCTCTTAGAATCTAGAGTGCTGCTGATTTGTTTCTGTGTGTTTGTGTTTCAGCCACATCATCCTGCACCTGCCCAATTATTTCAAATTGTCCTGGAAGTGCTGATCATTTGTGTTGATTTTTGAGCCCTCATCAGACAAGAATGGGACAACATTCCTTTCCCAAAACTTGGTCTCCTCTCTTCCCAGACATTTACAGCCTGTTGTAAATAGAACAGGGGATACTCCACAATAGTAGACTCTGACCTGAATTTTTTGAGATGTGTTGCTGCAATCAATTTCTAAACAAGCAAATTTTTTTCAAATAAAAAATATCTAGTTTTCACCTTCTGATCTGTGTCCTTTGTTCTTTTCTGAATGAAATATTCCCAAATCATTGCATTCTTACTTTCTTTACATCTTAGGCTATGTTCACACGGCTTAAAATGGGCCGTATTTCGGTCCGTAATTACTCTCCGTAGTGCGCAAGATTACAGGCTGAAAAGCGGCCCATTCATTATGTTAATTCACAGTTTCTCATAGAGAACTATGGATTACTCCTCTTTCCTCGTTTCTCCACCCCGCCGGCGAAGCCACCGGGCGTGGAGATAATGACATGTGAATAACCAGCGACATATACACGCCGCTAGCCAAATCAAGTCTATGGGCCGGCAAGTTCCGCCCCAGCCGCTCATACTATCCCCCGCCTCCTATCCGCCACCGCCCTCCGGTCACACGGCGTAATTGCGGGGCGTAATTACGCCCTGCAAATACACCGTGTGAACCTAGCCTAACACAGCATCCGAACTTTTTTTGAACTTATTTTTTTTTTTTTAAAACTCCATGGATTTGATCCCAGCCTCCCAAAGGCTTCAATGTATTGTCCATAATGAAATGTCAGCCATATAATTTGGACAGTATTTAAGGGTATGTTCACATGGTGTATTTTATAGTGTAAATTTAAGCTTCAAAATTCACTTTCAAATCTGCTTAAAAAAACGCCTGATCAGAGGGCGGTTTTTTTAGATGTATTTTCAAGCGTATTTAGAACAAGTGTGGAGCGTATTTTGCGGTGTTTATGGGCCGAAAATATGCTCCACCGTTGATTCTTTGGGGCATTTACTTATGTAAATGCCTTGAGAATTGACAAAAATTTAAGTGATTAAAAGTGTTGCGAAATACGTGTTGCAATTGAGCCTGTAAAATACGTGTCGTGTGACTGATGGCGTGTATTTTACATGAAAAGTAATGACAAGTGCTCTGAACATTGAAACTTACTTTAGCGCAAATTACGCGCCAAAATATGTGTCAAAATACGCTGTTTGAACAAACCCTAAAGGTTTGCATAAGGACACACACAAAGCGTTTCTTGATGCGTTTTTGGTGCGTTTTGACGTGTTTTTTGTGCAGATAGGCACAGCAATTAATGCTCCACATTTCTGTACAAAAACGCATCAAAACGCATCAACAAATGCTCCGTGTGAAAGCACCCTAAGGCAATGTTCACACGGCTTATTTTGATGTGGTTCTGGACAAGGTTTTCAGAGCGTTTCCTCGCCCCAAAACCTCGGTCTCAAAACCTCTTCCAAAACCCCCCCAGTTCCTTTAATTTGATTCCTATGTAAAACCTCAAGGTAGTTCCACTACACGGCGATTGTTTACATGCTTCATTGGAAGCGCTGAAAAAGAAGCGTCATGTCAATTCTTGAAGTGTGTTTTAGGTGCGTTTTTTGGCGCTTTTTTGCCGCATTTTTGGTGTGGTTTTTGTCCTGGCTATTAATTTGTATGGGTGAAAACCTCATTGAAAACCTCATCCAAAACCTTACCGAGAAACGCCTCTAAAACCCCTTCTGAAGAAGCATGTTCAGGCGAGGTTTTGGCCGAGGTTTTGGGAGCAGAAATGCTCCGAAAAGCTCATCCAAAACCACATCAAAATAAGCTTTGTGAACATACCCTAAGAGCTCATGATAGTTCGAAACGCGTCAGCGGAAGCATATTAGACTGCGGTATGGTCAGTTTTCTTCTATTTTAACCGAGTTTAAATAAAATACATGATTTTATTTTTCATCAAATTTATCGGATGCTGGATGAAGAAAAAGCTTTGTGGTTGAGATTGGAGTCTCCTCGCTTCCCTCTATTGGTTGGGGCAGCCATTTTCAAAATATATAAATGGCCTTCAAACAGATCTTGAAAATGGCTGCTACAACTTATGGAGGGAGGGGAGAGCAAATGATGCGTGTCTTTGCTTATGCAAATCTTTTCATACTGTCCAGTAAGTTGCTGCTCTGTTGTATCAGCTCATTTTACACTAATGAACAAAAAATAATTTTTTGGGTGCCTAGAAATTTGGACCTTATTCTGGGTATCTGAATCCGAAAATCCTATCTATTTTGTTTGAGCAGCTCTAGTTTCTGAGATGTTGGTTACATGATTCTACATTGTTCTTGTGATTCATTTGTACGTACATATATGGTGCAGATGAATAGTCACGTCAGAGGAGGTGTAGTGGGAACTGACTGCCACCCAGCCCACTGTCCCTGCCCTAGAAGGCAGACCCCAACTGGACGACAGCCCCTACGCTGCTAAGTGCAGAGCCGTCATGGAAACTCAGTGTCAAACAGTCCGGGTCAGTAACGGTGCGGGAACGTAGCAGCCAAGCGGAGGGTCAGGAACAAGCCGGGTCCAAGCATGGTCAGGAGATCAGTACAAAATCAGAGGCAACAAGCGAGGTCAAGAAACGAGCCGAGGTCAGCAATTCAGGAGGACAACAACAAAGAAGAATCGCAGGGGAACACCTGACAGGCAAAGCCTGGAGGAACTAAAAAGGTTTAAAAGGTCTGCCTGGACAACACCCCCACAGCTGATTGGTGCGGCATCCGAGCCCTCTGATTTTGGCACTGAGAGAACACCCTTCTGTTTTTGGTAAGGGCTGCAGGGCTATCACTCCTGGCTCAGGAGCAGCGCCTCCCCCAGGGTGTGGTCCCAGGCCAGACCTATTAACCCCCGCCGGTATTTGCACTAAACGGACGGAAAGCTGGCCAGATGAACGTATCCTGACAATGTGTTTGTTAAATGTTCGAAAATTTATGTATTTCCTTTTTCACATAAATTTGCATTTCTTTAGTACAATTTTGAATGACCACTACTTTCAGCAGCAAATACTTGGTAAGGTGGCAATGCCGGATCTCCAAAACTGGAGCTTAAAGGGGAAAGTGTGTCATTTTTAGAATCAGCGTCCCAAACCTACTCAAACACGGTTCCAACTTTTCGGGTACCAAAATGAGTGTTCCAAAATGTAACTATAAGAGTAAGCAAAATGTTTCACAATGTTGCTTATTACAAAGAGAAAACTAAAGATTTAGTAACTGTATGTTTAGTGATTTAAGAATATCCCCAACCATTGGGCACACGATACAACCCTCGTAAAGGTTTCATTTAACTTCACTCATTGTCTACTCAGTCTTCAATGGTACTGAATTAATGGAGAGCAACTGAGTGATGATGAGGGGGTTAATGGGCCGCCTGGGAGTGGGGTCAGAAACAGGGGTGTAACTAGAATTCATAGCCCCATAGCAAAATGAGATGGGGCCCCACCACCTAGTGACAAGAAACTGAAACAGCATAAGTAGCAATAATTAGGGAAGGTCACACAGCGTTTTTGGGGTGCTCTAATCGCCGAATTTGGGTTTTTAAAAGTAAGGCGGGCCATGCATTTTTCGAAAGCGCAGAGGCCCTTTTCACTTTCATATCAGGGCTCGTAAGGTTTGGGAAAAGCGATTTGTCACTTAACCTCCGGCGAAAAAATACCCCCCTTTCCCGGGGAGACGGATGTAAAAGCTCTCTTACCGTAATTGCAGAGCGCATTTCAGGAGTATTGAAGAGCAAATACGCAGTGAAATGCGCCCCGCAATTATGTCGTGTGTACAACCCTTTTAAAAAAAAATAATAAAATACCGCCATAGACAGATACCCACAAGTAGCCTGAAGCAGAAAGCCACCAAAACCGATCCCAAAAAAAAGGAAAAAATTTTTGGGGGGAAAATTTTTGAAAACCCCTTAGTTCAAAGACTTTCCTTTTTGCCCATAGAAACCGACAGAGCCACCTTTAAATTTTTTTTTCAGACACTGATTTGGTTCTAGGGCCTGATAGTTGCAAGGGCTCGTTTCGTTGCCAGGGACTCTATTGGTTGCTAAAAACTCTGTTTAAATTTCTAGGCTCTGTTTTGGTTTGCCATGGATCGAATGGTTCAAACTCGATTGTTGCTAGACTCTTTTGGGTTTGCTATAGGCTTTATTGCTACGGACTCTGATTGGTTCATAGGCTCAAAATTGGGTTACTATGGGCCTATTGGTTGCTAGCCGTTTGTTGCTAACAACAAAGCTAGACGACGTTTTAAAACCCCTTTCCCCCAAATTTTCTTTCCCGATGGGACCCCCCAACCCTGTGCCCCAACCCACAAAAGGGCGCACTGCAAAGTTACCCCCAGGCCAAAAGGAAAAAGCATCCACTGTTTCCCCGGGACGCCTTGCAGCGGAGGGCAGGCGATCTTTGCGTGTATACCTTCATTACGTAATACATCACGCTTTGCCTTTACATGACTCATGAAACCTCATTTTTGGTACTTGGGCTCCCGCTTCTCTACTGCTCTGACAGTACAGCATTAGACATCACCCCCTGTGAAAGGATTCTAGCTGAGCTATTATCTATACATTTATTGCAACAAGCTCAGCCGCTTTAAGGGCAGGACAAGGTCGGGACAGATTTTAAGCCTCCGAATATTAGCAATGATTGATCTTACAATATTAAAAATTTGAAAAAAAGGAACAAAAAATAGAACAACATGCCCCCTTACTTTTTTTGAAACAGCCCCTTTCTGTTCATGGGAAATGTCGGTAGCAGCCACCCTTTTAAAAGGGGAAGGGTTCATCAAAAAATGATCATTTTTTTTAAATTTTCATTTTTAGTTAAACACATTTTTTTTTTTTTTTTTCAATTTTTCAATCTTTTTCATATTTTTTAAAAATTTCCCTTAAAGTTTTTGCGTTTTCCTTTGCCCACTACCCTTTTATTGCACTGCTTTAAAAGAAACAGAGAGATGCTTACAGTACTCATGCACATAGGAACAAAGACTGACTCAGCCCCATTCACTTCTATAGAGAGTTTTTCTATCAGCCGGGGACCGGGGAAGAAGTCATTGCAGGGGGTGAGAGGGGAACGTGACTATCCCTCTGTGACTGGTGACCCTGTTTTTATTCACACGGTGCCTCCTTTCATTTGCCCTCTTTGTGCTGAAAAGCAACAACTGAGAATCTTTCTCTACAGAACAGGAATGTCAGACATTATTAGGCTTATGGCCAAAGTGAAAACTACAAAATTTTAATTTAAAAAAAAAGAAAGTGAAAAGGAAAAAAAAAAAAAAAAAAACCTTCTTAAAAAAATTTGGTTGAACATAAAAAGAATTTAAAAAACAATCATTTTTGATGACACATTCCCTTTAAGTCGATGTGACTGAGTAGGAACAAGAGAAACAATCCATGGATAGGATAGGAGCTGTTTAAATAAATTCAAATTATTTTTTTGCAGTTTTGCACACAACATTTGCACAATGAAAATACCTAAAAAAAAATTTCACAAATCTTACCCCACCCCCCTCAAGTTTTTTTTTCTGCAAGGAAACTGATGTGTGATTTGGATTTTTAAATCTGCATTTTGCATTTTCATTCTTTATAGAGTGAAATCTATAGTAAAATCTGCTGCAAATTTGAAGCAAAATACTCATGTTATGCATGCAGACCTTGCTGCAGATTCCATGACAATTCCCCAAATCCCCAGACATGCTGTGTGTGCACCCACCCTTTTTGGATTTAAAAAAAAAAAAAAAGCTTATAGTACTGTAGAGCTCCAGCTTTTACTTGCAAAATATATACTGCAAATCAGACAAACGTCTGCATTGTTAGAACTTATCTTTAAAGAAGACCTAGCTCAAAAGGGGGAAAGTTTCTCATTAAGGGCGGGACCACCAGTGGGTGGAACTTTTCGCCTTTCCACTCACTAAAATAAAAATGTTCAAAAAGGGCCTGGGAAAGAGCTATGACTCTGTAGCGCCATCTATTGGATGTGATATTTCTCAAGTCACACCTGACTCATTAAAGGGGTTATCTCAGCACGCTGTTTCACAGAGCCAAAAGCAGTTTCAGACTTATGCATCTTGTTTCTTTCTGGTCAGGCTGTGAGTGGTTCTATATCAGTGATTATCATATCAGCTTTTATATTACAGCTCTTTTAAAAAGCACTGACATGAAAAGGGAAGGGTCTCATCTTTTCTCGAAGCCTCTGATTAAAGTAAAAAAAAAAAAAAAAAAATCCGATTTTTTTTGGAGATAACACACTATGGGCAAAATGTATAATGGG
>JAODAL010064281.1:0-18805 GCA_025379985.1 Phyllomedusa bahiana
TTTCTTGATGTCCAAGCAGACAGGAGTACTCCCCTGTGTAATTTGCCAGGGCAGCTTATGCGTGCACCTCCCATGTGCTCATGCTCTTTGGGGAGCCCATTTTATTAGCCCCAGTCACAGGACTGGGGGATGAACAATGCATTCCACTGCTTCATTCCTGGAAAAAACAGTGTGCAAAATCTGTCAGTCAGGGGTGTTCCACGGCAACATGTTTCAGGTGGGGACAAGATGGAGGGGGAGGAGGGACTTGGAGACAAGAATGTCGGTGAAATGAGTGTTTTTCCTACCCAGGTGAAAGGAAAAGAGGACAGGAGCAGCCGGAGGAGGTAGAGGGAATGAGGAAGACAGGCAGATGTCACTGAAAAACCCGGGCGTATACAGTGGAATGGGGGCAGGGGCCCTCAGGACACTTGCCGAGGTCAGTTTCTTTTTTTTCTGGCTAGGCAGCCGAAAGTAACATCGGAGAGTTATGATTCTGGTCTCTCCCTTTTTGACCCTCGCAACCGTCCAAAATGGGGGGCTTTTTTTCCCTCCCAAAGGGGAAGGACAAACTCAAGTATAAGAGACATATTGTAGAGTTGGTCGCTGCCTATCTGAGCCCTTGTCCTCCTTGGCAGTCTAACCGGGGGATTCCCTCAGCGCTCACAAAAACACTGCCCGGCTGCTGTGGGTTTGGGGGAGGGGAAGAAGCAGTACCCTCCATCGCATCAACCTGATCGGAGTCCTTGATGAGCACTTTCTTCAATGCCTAGTGAAAAAGGTACTCACCAGCGCAGCAGGCCGGGAGCAGCCCCGAACCAGTAGGTGGTGGCCTACTTGGAAGCACCTCCCACCCCAAATCGAAGATCCCCCGGGGAATATGGAAGCCAACCGACTTGTGCTGCAACTTGTGATTTGCATGGAGAAGCTGTCCTGCCCACCCGTAGTGTGGCATCAAGTGGGTGTTCAGTGCGACGGGGGCCATATTTCCCCCAAGGAAACTGCTTGTCCCCCCAAAATGTGGAGAGACTACCTTTGCAGATAAAAGGTTGGATCAGCCGGATTTTCAACACCAATGTCTGATGATCGATTAGATCGCCAACCCACCTCACCCAAAAACTTTGCAAATGCTCTGGATTCCCTTCTGGCTACCTATTTTAGCTCTTTTCTGATGCTGCCACCCCCCCGATCTGCTGCCAGCTGCCCCTTCTACCCCCCAGGATTTTTAAAACGGGGACTGGTATTCCCCACCCCCCTCCCTACTCTTTCATGGCTATTATGAGCCTTCTGTGCGCGCCCCCTCACCACCGGGGTCCCCTCATGCTGCTGCTGCCCCACCTTTTCAATCTTCTTTGTGGCCCCTTTGGGCCTATTGCGCCCCCCCCACCTAAAACCCTATGCATTGTGACACTTGGGGCCTATCATGTTCCCCGCCACCTCCCCCTTTTTTAATTTGTGCCCCGGGGCCTACTCATGTGCTGTCCCCTCCAAATCTGTCAGGTTTTCCTTCTTTTAATTGTATAAAAAAGGACAAAACAAACCGATTGTGTCTTCGGAAAGGGGAAAGGCCGTAGACACGGTCCTTTGTTTTGCATCAGGATTGTCTGATGATTAGGTACCAAAAGCAGGGGGGATAAAAAACACAGAAGAATGCAAATTTTCCTTTATTGTCATCTCGTTTTGAATCAACTCCATTTTTTTTTGGCTTTGAAATACTGGGGATTATTAACATTGAAAGCGGACTCTGACGGATAAAAGGAGGCCAAAATGATCAGTGCGTCAATAAAGGGAATTACTGTCAACCCCTTCCCACTTTTTGGGGGGGAGTTCATGTATCAGCGTTTAACAAAAAGGGTTTATCATAATCTGGGGAATCATTGACGACTTTGTAAAAGGATGCATTCTTGACCTATAGTGGGATCTTGGCCCTCACCCGGGTTTCTTTCTATTTTTGCACTGCATTCCCTTGTGAGACTGCTTTCCCCACCTCGTTTTTTGGTAGTTTGCCCCGAAACTGCCGGGCTAAGTGAAGTGTAAACAATTTAAGAGTGGCCTGTCTTGCTGTTACTAAAACCCAACATTGTTTCAATATCAAATCAGCCCCCTATAATTTTTCAGAGCACGTTCTACAAACCTAAGGGCTTATGCAGCCGGGGAAATAGTGTTTTTTAACACAATTTGCAGAATAAATTCGGTCAAAATGAATTTTGGGGGAAATTGTAATCTGCCAAAATTGAATTTTTGAGAAAATTTGTCACAAGGGAAATTTTGACATTAAGTCCTTGTTGAGAATGTTGTGCAAAATGTCTGAAACATTTAACATTTGGGGACACATGCATCCTACTTTTAAGGGAAAATGGCTTATTTACTTCTATATAAAAAATCAAGACATTTTGGGTGACCGGATGTTCGGGGTGGCCATAGTCTCATCCCCTTTTGTCCCAAAAAAAATAGCCCCGGTGTTCTGCACAAGAAAATCATTCCAAAAAAGGTGCTTATAAAGCGCCCCCGAAATTTTGAATGCGCCCAAGATGTCGGGGGTTCTGGAGGGTGTCGCATGCAACCCGAAATTTTTACCAAATTTTTGACTTTAATATAACAAAACCCGGCCTTCTGTGGAAAAGGTAGACCAAATTAAAAAATGCTAAATCTTGACCACAGTAGAAAGGTTCATAGATTTTAGGCGCATTCTAGCTACTAATGAACGAAAAACATTTTTTTTAGTCGATTTTGAGTCAATTGGGTTTTCCCCCGAAGAGATCCTTTTCTCCAAGGCGCAGCCATTTTGGGCCAAAAAGGAGCCCCATTTTTTAAATTTACATGTTTCATTTTGTGGGAATAACTTTTTGTACTTTTACCTATCCTTGTGATTTAGAGACTTTTTTTTCAAAACAAAATTGGTCTTTACATTAAGGAAAAATTTTGTTCTTTGTGCAATAACAAAAGTTGTGAAAGATTTGCCATTTTCGTGGTTCAAACAATCTGGGGTGTAAGATAGATAGTTTTACCACACAAAAAAAGTTTATAATAGCATTATCTACTTAATTTTTTGGGAATTTTTTAAAAAAGTACTTTTATTTTTTTTTTGGACAATAAAGGGGTTTTTTCAAATTTTACAAATATTACTTTTTTTAAAGAATTTTAAACACCCGATTTTTAGGGACCATCCCGTTTGACATGGTTTGAGGGACAGTTGTTTGGTCCCCCTTAAGAGTATTCAAAACATCAAATTTGAAAGTGTATTTACCATTTTGGGGGTGTAGAGTGTACTCAAACGGTTTCCCCCGGTTAACAACTGGCAGGCAAACGATCAATATAAACACACATGGGTTTTTTTTATCTACAAAAACATCCCAGGAGATAAGTCTTGTACGTGGAAATCAACACAAACAACGGGTTTCTTCAGCTTTAACAGTCTCAAATTTAAATCCTTGCCAGTTCTTGGGGATCCCCTGTTTGGATGCGTCCGTATGGTCCAGTCTTTTAGTAAGGCGAGACCTGAACCCTCCCACCAACTCTTCTCCTGTAGCTGATCCCCCTTCAGTCCCGGGGCCACACCCGTCCCCCACTAGTCCGGCTCTTTTAAAACCCTAGCAAAGCCTTGATCTGGAGTGTGGAATGGCCAAAACCCCCCATGTTTTGACCATCCCCCGTAAAAGCCCCGGGAAGGATCCCGCTTAAGACAGCTGTTCTATACAACAAACATGTGTCTAACCTAGTGTTATGTCACGAAGAATTATTGCTTTTAACTTCACAGATGCTACAGTGACACAATACCGCTCCACAATGGCACCTTTTTTCCCTCCTATAGAGGGTTCAAGAAATTGAAGCAAAATGGAGTGGAATTTCCAATTTTACCCTTTTTTTTTGCAGATTTAAAATTTTTATACATTTTTTCTGAAACACAGAGATGTAACAAAAAAATTCAAACAATATTGATTTTGCTAACTCCCCTTTGAGTTTTAAAGCATCTATTCAAAGACAAACCCCAAGGTTGGTAGAACACCCACTAATTTTTGGGGGTTTTATTTTTCCCTTAGGATATTTTAAGTGCCATTTGAGGTTTTGGAAACCTCAGGGGCCAAAACTTTAATAAACACCCCTAAAAGGGTGATTTTGGAAATATAGCTTTGGGGGATATATCCGGGGTTAGCAATATATTGTACAGGGGTTCACAAATATGTTTTACAATAAAATGCAGTTCTGGCTGAAAAAGTCAAATTTTCCCCGGGAAAAAAAGACTCCGTATTAAAAATTTTTCTTGAAAGTCTAAAAAATACCATTTTGTGGATTTTAAACTGCTGTTTGAGTGCACGGCAGGGCCCCCACCAGGGGGATGCTTTTTGGGTTTTTGGGAATTCAGATTTTAGTGGGTGCCCATGTGTATTTTTAAAGCCCCAAAAATACCAGAAAGGTGAAACCCTTAGATGTCATCCAGTTTGGATTTAACTCTCCTCAGGGTACACATTTAGGGTTGTATGTGAAATTTTGGGGTTTCCAGGGGCTCACAGTTTTTGGCATTGGGTTGTGACAATGAAAAAAAAAAAACAACAATTCCACCATTGTTTTTTTTTGGGTTTATCTTTATAGCATTTGCCATTTTTTTTGGGGGATTGACATATATAAACGGGAAAGGGTGATTAAAATATTTAAACGGAAAGGGTGTTGTGTATGTTTTTTTTTTTTTTTTTTTGTGTTTTAATTTTTTTATTTTTATTTTAAAAATTATGTCAAAAACTTCGCGATCTGTGAATCGCTGAACAATACGTTTTTTGGGGCTGGGCGTGAGGTAGACCCTGGTTTGGTAAGGGATGTTAAAGTTTTCTTAGAAATAGTTTTGTTGGGACATTTATTGAATTGCCCGTTTGTACGAAAATTAAAAAAAGTTTGAGTCAGTTTTAAGCCAAATGAGTAGTTGGTGTGTTTTGATTGATTGTCAGAATCCCCTTTAACCCAAAGGGGACAAAAATACTAGAGCTAAAGGACCTTTGAAATATCGAAAAATTAAGTTTTGGATTTAAAGAAAAACCCCCTTTTTTACACACTACATATATACATAAACCACAACCCGTGTATAGGTAAATATGAAATACTTTACAATTTCGGTGTTATTGGGGGGGGTTTTTTTTAAACTAGATAGGAAACATGGGTTTTAAAGAATTAGACTTTTTAGGTTGCTGTTTTTTCCCACTTTTTTTATAAAAATTTTTTGGATTTGTTTGTTGATCTTTCCCCCCCGTTACCCCAGGATTACATACAGGGGTTGTCTGCTTGGAAGAAAGCAGGTTTTAAACACAAGAAGCAAGCCTCAGCAGTAGAGCTCAAAACTGGCGAAAAAGGAAGTTTTATGAGCTAGATGTTCCCAGTTTTCTGTCTTTATCACATGTAAGATCAAAATCGACAAAGGTGGAGCTGAGAAATTGCCAAAAAGCTTTTCCTGATTTGATTTCCTGAGCGGTGTCACAAAATACTTACAATTAAATGTAACCCAAAAAATTTTTAAACAAAACAGTCCCTTGTAACTGTTTATATTTGTAACTACAATATATTTTGGTTTTTTTTCAGCTTTTCATTTTGTAAAATTTTGAATATTTATTTTATTAAAGTTCTTTCTTTTCAAATTTTTGTCTGACTAATAATTTACTAGGTTTACACTGTTTAACCTATATTGGGGGCTGTAAGGGGATATTCAAGTAAAAAGCGGTTTTAAATTTTGGGTCTTGGCCATATGTTAAAGGGAACCGTCCCATAAGTTATACACCCCTTGCTGAGGGCAGCACAAGCATGAAGACATGCTGTTTCCAGTGCTGTGTCCCTTATTTTGTAAGATGCTGTGTTTGAGTTTTCAAACTCAAATTTATTCATGAGCAGGTGTCAGCCCCACTCACCAAAGGGGTAAACCCCCCCCCACCTAGCCTCAGGTGGGGGGGGGGAAAAAAAAAAAACGGGACTTTTTTCATGACTCTTTTCTGGTTTTAAAAACTGAGTTTTTGAGCTTTAAAATACTCAAAAAAACTACAGAAATTTACAGAAAAAAAGGGCCCAAAAGTCTGGAAACAGAAATGTCTGCCCCTTTTTGCGGGTTCTCAGCAGAAGCGCCAATAAAAAGGGTGACAATTTCCCTTTTTAAAATGAAAGCAATCCTTTTTAAAAAAAAATTTTTTTTAAACCCCTTTTCCCCTTAAATTTCAAACTCCTTAGGGAAAAATTTTTTAAATTTTGCAGCTTGCCCCCCCCTTTGAGGGTTTTAAGGGGGGGCCCCACCCCCTCTTTTTTACCCGACATGCCCTCTTTAAATGCACAAAACCACGCATCTTTTTTTAACAGCTTTGGAGGAAAGCTGAAAAGGGGGATGGGTTTCCTTTAGTTTTAATGGACTTTAGGATCCCCCAACCAGCATCCAGGGGGGTTTAAACACCACATTAATCACCCTTTCCTTCAGAGAAAAAGCTACAATGGGGCCCCCTATGCACCAAGTGAGGTCAGAGCAAGGAAAATCTCATGGTGTTTAAACCCTGGCACCCCCTTTTTTTAAAAAGGGGAAAACCCATAGCCAGAAAAAAAAAAGAAACTCAGGGGGTAAAAAATGTTTATATCTCCCAAAAACCCTTGGGCTAATACCGCCCAAAAACTTTTGTCAACCCTTTGTGACAAGTTTGGCCCCTTTTCATCCATATAAATTTGAATAGGGGTATATGAGGGAGGGGTTTGTATCTTTGGGGGCGTTCTTCGGCAGGGGTTTTTTCCCCTGTCGATTAATTTGAAATTGGGTAAAATTTTTCCAAAACCTCATAAAAAACCCTCTTTGAAGAAGGTGTTTAAAGGTGGGTTTTTTGGGATGCTTTTTTTTGGGTGTCCGAAAAAATCACTCCAAATAAGCCATGGAAAAAACCCTAATATCCCTCCCCAAAAGAGTGTTACAAAAAATTTCAGTATTTGGGCCCTGGCCGTTCAAAAAAAATTTTAACGGAACGGGGGCCCCCTGGCAGGAAACCCGTCCCTGCCGTGGTTTACGAGTTTGGTGGCAAACCTAACATAGAAAGGAATTTTTTCCCCAATCTTCGGGAAAAGAACAGGGGGAACCCCCCTTTTCAAGGAGGTCCCTGATATATTCCAGGAATGTTTGGTTTGGTATGTTTTTAACAAACCCAAAGGCTTTTGTTATTTTATTGTAATTTTTATTTTGTTGCCCATTTTTAAATAAAAGAGGCGGGTTTGGATGAAAGGGAAAAAGTTTTTCCCTTTTGGTTTTTTATATTTGTGATGGAAAGGGTAAGAATGGGAAGGCAAGCAAAAAAAAAAAAAGGGAAATTTTAAAAAGGGTTTTTTTTTCTACTAATAAAATTTGTCTATGAATTTAGACAAATGCAAACAACATAAAATAAAATTATGTTTATATAAACTTTAATTTTTATGTATTGTTTAAAAAAAAGGGGCCAAAATTTTATGCAAAGATGTTTAGTTTCTTATGAAATTTTTCATTTTTTTTTTTTAATATTTTACAGCAGCATATTAAACTTTTTTGAAAAATTAAAAAGAAATGAACCCATAAGTGTATAAAAATTTTCCCAAAATGTACCGTGTATATTTTCTTAACCCTTACTGCGGACCCCAAATTATTAAAACTTTAAATTTTATTAAAAAAATTTTAAATAAAAAAAGTCTTTGTCCCGCTAAAACTACTACTTAAAAATCAAATACTGTACTAACCCTAATTTAATTGTTTTTTTTAGATCTACCTAGTCTCTTGGGCTTTTAATTTCAATATTAATTAAATTTTACTTCAAATTTTTGAAACTTCACACTGCAGGTGCCTAGTTTTAAAGGGGGTCAGTTAGGTCAATTTTCTCCAAAAAAGGGCAAAAACCTCCCCTCTACTGAATTTCCATATAGGGGCATTTTTCAGGGGATGCCGATATGGTTTTTCCCTTTTTTAGGGTTTTTAAAGGGCCCTCCCACATTTCTTTGGACCAAAATTTAAAACAAAACTTTTCCCCCTTTAGAGATTCTGACAGGTTTCCCTTGCCCAATTAAAAAAAAAAAAAATTTATCTCTAGGATCCCGAAGGGAATCCCCAAAGGGAGGAGGGGGGGGCATTTTTGAAATAATAAAAAAAAGTTTATATTATGCAATTTTCTCGATTGATAAAAAGATAAGCCACCCTTATAAAAACTGATTTTCAGCCAGGGTTTAACTTTCCAAAAATGCCCCCTCACCCTTTAATCCAGAGGAAGCTGCCTTGATTTTTTAATTTTTTGAAGACTTCCATAAAAAAGTAAAAGTAAAAAATGATCGCACCCCCAAAAATTGGGTGAAAAAAACCGGGATAAAAGTGCAGCCCGCCATAGCTGGGAAAAAAAAATGCAAAAAACATGGAAACAAACTCTCTGATATCAAGACAAAGTTGAACACTAAATATATGTACTTTTTCAAACTATATTACTGCTGCATATAGTATATTTTTAGCTGCCCTATCCAAGGTTGGTGACTGTAATAAAAAATGCATTAACTGCAATCTATAAATATCCTTTCACTAAACTGCAGAGTGCAGCTCAAAGGGTACAATGGATTGAATTTGGATAAAACTGTTTCCTTTTCCACTTTACAGTTCTGTATTGTTGGCATTGACTGTAAATGAAGGAGCCACTCTCCCCTACTTCAGTTAGTGGGTGGCATTGCATCTTTCTCCCTCAAGCCCACAGCTTGTCCATGCAGGCCACAGTTTAGACAATTAGTTTGGTTACGAACCAACTGAGTACACACTAAAGAAAAAAAAAAAAAACATAAATAAGGACAGGCTTTGATGTGAAGAATAGAAGATGTAGCCAGAGTTCTGATCCCAGGACAACAGCTTTAACCTTTATATACAAATATTTATGCACATGCTGCAAACTTAGAAATGGATGTTGAATGCAGCAGGAACCACATAAGTCAGTGAGCAACCAAACATCACCCTCTTCCAGCCTCACTTGTTACCGTCCATAGCTTGCTGCACATCCCTGTAGAGAGCCTAGAAGTAGATGATGAATGCAGCAGGAATGGCCAGCCACAGCTTGTTGAAGCAGGAGCAGCTGAGCCAAACGTCCAGGATATACATATTGTTTTTATTTTTTTAACAAAACTGTGAGGGTCCATTCTCCAATGGCAAGTTGGCATCAGCTCAGATGAGGACCTACTCTAAACAAGCAATCTCACCTCTCTGTGTGCGTTCCCATGTCTTTCAGCTATACTTTGTTCTGTTTAAAAACAGCCTGAATTAATTAATGGGTTGAGCTATATATTCATATACACCTCTTATGTTATACTTCAATGTCTAGAGTGCACACACGTTATACTCTATTCCATAAACGTTGGGTATACCATTTGTACATTCTTACTTGATTGTTTAACTTCACATTAGTATAAAGGGATATTTAATAGGTCTTATTAAGCTACAATGAAGATCACTGTACACTGACAATAGGACAAAGATAAGCACATCTACTCAAGACATTATCACAACCAGTATATATTTTGACTAAAAAAATCAGTGCATAAATGTCACATAGCATTCTCCTATTTTGCAAAACACCTTTCTTTTTATTTAAGCATTTTGTTGTGGTTTAAAATCATTTTATATCTAAAACTCATACATCTTTAAAGACCTTCTGTTCTGTACATCTGTTAGAAAAGAGAGCATATGTTTTAGTTTCTATATTATTGTAGATTTTTTTCAGAAGATAGCATAAGGCATAAATAGGATGTAGCTTTGGGTTCCTAATAATATTCATATTTCATTTCCTATTTGCTGATTCCATTCTTCACTTTACCTAAAGGCTTTTAAAAGAGCAACAAATAAAGAAAAGGCCATTTCTAATATCAACTGTGTTAACATATTCTTTTTTCAGTTTACATTTAAAATCTTCAAATACATAAAATATTTCCCAAATGGACCCTACGGTAATATTTGTAAAGTATTATACTCCCTGCATGTTGCAGAAGTCTGAATAATCTGCTCAAGTTAGAGAAAATGTCTGACAAAAGGTGCTATTTGTACAAATACAAATGAGCAAATGCATGAGTCTGATTTGAATATTCGGCAATTGAAATTATTTCTAACCACTTAAAGCTCTACTAATTAATAAAAAGTAACTTAGTACATAGTCTCCAACCTGCACCTCCGTTTGCCCGATTAGGGCTCTGTTCAGTTCTTGGTTAAATCATATCTGCATATCAAATGCATATGGTATATTATTCTTCCACCACCTCAGAACTGTGAGTAAAGTGACATCTGGGATATATACTTTGGATGTTGATTTGTCTGGTTGTCTATAAAAGTGCTTTATGTATTCATATGTGGCTTTGGATGTACCTCAGTTTTGATGGTATAGTTATGGTATACCACTCACATCTATTGGGATCTTGTAAATAGCCAACTACGTATACTATCTCATCAAGCATTGGCTTTTTTTTTTTTATACACAGTTGTGCGTTTGCTTTCACAGATTTTGGTAATTTGATGTTTAATTTCGTCCTTTACCTATACAGGCAGTCCTAGACTTACAACGTTCCAACTTGCAACTGTCCTCTAGTTACAAACGGAGACTTATGTGGCGTGGTTCAGCGTGCTGCCATCACACACTGAGTCACGCCCCATAATTATGTAAGTATGTAGCAATATCACTGTCCTTTTAGCCAGCACATTGCAGCATACCACCTCATATATAACTTCCTTCTGCTCACCCACTGACTTTTGTCTGGCACAGTGCTGCACAACACCTGTTGTTTTACTTCCTCCTACCCACCCACATTCTTCAGGCTGGAACAGCAAATCCTGATTTCATTCATCCCACCCACCTGCCATAAAGCTGGCACAACAGCTCTCCCTCACTCTGCTCTGGTCTTGCACTGTCGACCCTGGCACGGCAGATCTATGCCTACTGCTCTTGAACCCCCCAACACCAAAACCTCCCTGGTCACCTCCAATGTAAAATACAGTACTGTACTGTATCAGCACCCATACAATTAGTACATATGTGGCATGCTGGTATTTGTAGTTGTGAAACTTCAAAAGTCAACATTCCAAAACTTATATGTACTTATTATATGGGTGCTGATAAGTACATGTGTTTAACATCTGCTGCCGTGGCATGCTGGCACTTGTAGCTCCATGTTACTCAGCAGCTAGCAGCTGTGTAGCTACTACTTCCATCATTCTACAGTGGCAAATGAGAGACAGAAAGTAAGGTGAAATCTTCCAAACAGAGTGACAGACAGGAAAACAAATGTAATAAGAGTGTTAACAAGGAACGTTTTTTTTGCTTTGGGCAGGGTAGGCGGCATCCTGCCCAATGAAAACAGGAACTTGGCTCCTGCAGCGGGTCCATGCGGCACATTGGTGTTCAGGCCCAGACCCATCACATCTCATCAGTAAATGGCGCAGGAAGCGTGATACAGTTATCATGACTCCTACTTTGCTGTATCTCCTAGGCCAAAAGGTCTTTGATATGTGGGAGCAATGTCACGGTGGTGTGATGAAATAGGGAACAGGTAGAGGTGAGTATTGTTTTGTTTTATTTTTTCTAATCAGTCAGAGAGGAAATATCTTCCTTCAGGAGGCTATAAACCAACAGGATTCATATCTACCTACATGAGGCTATATACCTACAGGGGCCATCTATACCTAATGGGGCCATATCTACCTATAGAAGACTATACCTACAGGGGTAATATTTATTTGCAGGAGGCTATATAATTACAAGAGCCATATCTACCTACATGGGCCATATCTATCTAAAGGGGCTATATCTATCTGCAGGAGGCTGTATAGCTACAGGGGCCATATCTACGTACAGGGGGCTGTATACCTACCAACAGGAGGTGGTATACCTACCTACCTAAAGAGGACTGTATATATACAGGGATCTGTATACCTACCTACAGGAGGCATATATACCTATCTAAGCTACAGGGGGCTGGTATACCTACAGGGTGCTGTGTATCTACCTAAAGGGGGCTGCATATCTACCTACAGTAGGCACATATACCTATATACCTACATGGGACTACTTTACCTACCTACAGTGGGCTCATATACCGATCTACTGAGGTCTATATTCAGTTGAAGCCAGAAGTTTACATATACTATATAAAAAGACACGTATGCATGTTTTTCTCACAATCTGACATGAATTCTGAATAAACCTTATCCGTTTTAGGTCAACTAAGATTACCAAAACTATTTATATTTGTCAAATGCCAGAATAATGAGATTTTTTGTTTTTTTATTTTAGGCATTTTTATTACTTTCTGCAAAGTCAAAAGTTTACATAAACTAGGATTACTATGCCTTTAAACTATTTGGGACAGCACATATGATGATGTCATCATGTCTTTAGAAGTTTTTGATTTATTGGCAACATCAAGCTAATTAGAGACACACTTGTGGATGTATTTTAATTCACACCAGAATTCACACTGCCTCTGTGTGTAACATCATGGGAAAGTCTAAAGAAATCAGCCAAAACCTCCGGAAGAGTTTTGTGGACTTGCACAAGTCTGGTTCATCCTTGGGTGCAATTTCCAGATACCTGAAGGTGCCTCGTTTATCTGTATAAACAATTATATGCAAGTACAAACAAGATGGGAATGTCCAGCGATTATACTGCTCAGAAAGGAGATGGGTTCTGTGTTTCAGAAATGAATGAGCTTTGGTCCAACATGTGCATATCAACCCAAGAACAAAGGAAAAAGACATTGTGAAAATGCTGATGGAAGCTGGTATGATTGTGTCATTATCCACAGTGAAATGAGTACTGTATCAACATGGGCTGAAAGGTCACTCTGTCAGGAAGAAGTCATATAACAGAAACATATAAAAGCTAAATTAATGTTTGCAAATGCACACAGGAACAAAGACCTACATTTTTGGAGACCTGTCCTGTGGTCTGACAAAACATTTCTACTCACTTACTTACTTAATGGGAGACACCTATATCAGAGGCAGGAATTGTTAGGGAAGTGATGGAATATAATATATATAATATATATATATATATAAATATATTTTAATTATATATATATATATATATATATATATATATATATATATATATTCCTGTGAGTGGTAGTGTTGGATGGCTGGCCCAGTGTGCAGCTCTGCACAGGGGCCCATAATGCTGTTAAGATGGTCCAGGTGTTAACCCTTTACTGTACTTTTGTTTTGTTGCTGAAGTTACATTTAATAAGTATATCTGTTCCAATTTAAATACAAATTGAACTTAAGAATGAACCTACAGTCTCTTTACCATTCAAAACCTGTGGACTACCTGTATTCTGGAAGAAAGTCTTATGGTGATTAACTACCCTCTGATGGTGCAGCATGAACACGGATAGGATGCCAAACTGCACATGCACAATCACGTTACTGGATTCTCTTCAGTGAATACCACCAAGGGCATCAGAAGTATTAGACAGAGGTAGCACAAAGGATGGAGGTCAAGTAATAGGATACAGCTAAAAAAACTAAAAATATAAAAAATACATGTACATAACAAGCTTATTTTAAATCATGCACCATCACAGACCTATTTTAAACAACTCAGAAAAACCCCTTTTTTGAGTTCCGTATAGTGATATTATTTTATAGCTATACATATATGGCTGCGGTTTTTATACATCTTATGTGCTCATTTGTAGGAGTCATTGCTTGTGTAATGTTTACACAACAAGAGAGTTTGGTTTTCCTTCAGCTGGAGGGGGTCCACTTTAAACTTTTGCACCATGGCTTTTGAGCCTTCAGCTGTTCCCACCGATCTAAAATAGGGCTTTATTCCTGAGGATTACGGTTGCTGTTTTTTTCCACACTGCGTCGCTGGATGAGTGAAACTTATGCCTTAAGGAAAATTGGCCTAAGAGTCACATTATCACTATTATTGACAAGTGTGGCATATTATCACCGATGTTAATAAATGAATAACATTCGTATCAATAGCACTGCATGTAGTAGTTATGATTATTAAAAAAAAAAATCCTAATGATTTCTGTTTGTTTAAAGATTGTTTCTATTTTGTGTAATTCTTAGTATATAAAAAGATAAGCTATTGACCGCCATTTCAAACATTCGTACAAAAAATCATAGGGTATAACAGAATATAATTGTTCCTATTGCATAAGCTGGCACTATATGATTTTATTAACTAGGTTACTTCACCACATACAAAATAATCAAGTTCAGTGTGTAAAACTAATTATGTGTCATTAATGCCATGTATTAAAGAGAATAGTATTATTCAATGTGTGTACTGAAAATACTGAAAATGAAGACTACATATATACAGTTAGGGCCAGAAATATTTGGACAGTGACACAAGTTTTGGTATTTTAGCTGTTTTCAAAAAACATATTCAGAACTAGAATTATATATATAATATGGGCTGAAAGTGCACACTCCCAGTTGCCATATGAGAGTTTCCACATCCAAATTGGAGAAAGGGTTTCGGAATCATAGCTATGTAATGCATTGCCTCCTCTTTTTTAAGGGACCAAAAGTAATTGGACAATGGACTCTAAGGGCTGCAATTAACTCTGAAGGCGTCTCCCTCGTTAACCTGTAATCAATAAAGTAGTTAAAAAGGTCTGGGGTTGATTCCAGGTGTGTGGTTTTGCATTTGGAAGCTGTTGCTGTGACCAGACAACATGCGTCAAAGGAACTCTCAATTGATGTGAAGCAGACCATCCTGAGGTTTGAAAAAAAAGAGCAAATCCATCAAGAGATAGCAGACAATGCTTGGAGTAGCAAAATCAACAGTCGGGTACTTCTGAGAAAAAAGGAATTGACTGGTGAGTTTGGGGAAACTCCAAATGGCTGGGCGTCCAGGGAATGACAACAGTGGTGGATGATCGCCGCATACTTTCTTTGGTGAAGAAGAACCCGTTCACAACATCAACTGAAGTCCAGAACACTCTCATGAAGTAGGTGTATCTGTCTCTAAGTCAAACAGTTAAGAGAAGACTCCAAAAAAATAAATAAAAAGGGGTTAAACATCTAGATGCAAACCATTCATCAATGCCAAAAATAGACGGGCCAAGTTAAATTTGCCGAACAACACCTTAAGAAGCCAGCTCAGTTCGGGAAAAGTATTCTATGGACAAATGAACAAAGATCAACCTGTACCAGAATGATGGGAAAAAAAAGTTTGGAAAAGAAGGGAACGGCACATGATCCAAGGCACACCACATCCTCAGTAAAACATAGTGGAGGCAACGTGATGGCAGGGGCATCCCATGGCTTTAAATGGCACGGGTCACTTGTGTTTATTGTTTGACATAACAGCAGACAAGAGTAGCCGGATGAATTCTGAAGTGTACCGGGGAAAATATTTTTCAGCCCAGATTCACCCAAATGCTGCAAAGTTGATCGGACGGCGTTTCATAGTACAGCTGGACAATGACCCCAAGCATACAGCCAAAGCTACCCAGGAGTTCATGAGTGCCAAAAAATGGAACAATTTTGCAATGGCCAAGTCAATCACCAGATCTCAACCCAATTGAGCATGCATTTCACGTGCTCAAATCCAGACTTAAGACGGAAAGACCCACAAACAAGCAAGACCTGAAGGCTGCGGCTGTAAAGGCCTGGCACAGCAGTAAGACGGAGGACACCCCGCGTTTGGTGATGTCCATGGGTTCAAGACTTAAGGCAGTGATTGCCCTCCAAAGGATTTCGCCACAAAATATTGAAACTAAAAATATTTTGTTTGGGTTATGTTTATTTGTCCAATTACTTTTGAGCTCCTAAAATGGGGAGTGTTTGTAAAGAAATGTGTACAATTCCTACATTTTCGATCAGATATTTTTGTTTAACCCCTCAAAAATTAAAAAGTTACAATCTGCACTTGAATTCTGTTTTTAGAGGTTTCATTTCAAATCCAATGTGGGGGCATGCAGAGCCCCCAAATCGCAAAACTTGTGTCACTGTCCAAATATTTCTGGCCCTAACTGTATATTGAATACAGACAGAGTGAAGCTACGGCCAACATACAAAGGCCATTGTACTTGTCAGTAACAAACACAACACTATCAACTACACAATATATTTAAAACCTAAGCACAACATTAAATACATTATAAATAATTTCCTCAAGAATCCCTAGTCCTTTATATAATACTGCAGATTGACCACATTAATGTTTAGAATCACTCAATGTCTGACAGATTCCATTTCAAACCTATTATGCAGTTACTTATGTCTTGTGATTTTCAAGGTTATTTAATTGCTATGTATATACTTGTTTATGAGATTATAAGTCTATGGTTAATGTGTACATAGTGTTTAGATCAGATTGACAGGTTATGTTAAGAGTGTTTTTACATGAAAAAAAAACAAAATATGTTCAGCCAGCTCACCTGCCTCTAAGGCTTGTGGGATAAATGCGAGAGTGCACGCGGAACCCAGTGGGCTGCTGGTTAAACAACTAAATTTAATATGGAGTGGAATCCAGCACAAAAGCAAAATTCTAAATTTTATTGTAGATCCATTTAAAACATACAGTGGAGCAAGCAAAGCTGACGCTTTTCTAGATGAACCCTTAGTTGTATCTACAACTGTATGTTTTAAATGGACCTACAATAAAGTTTTGAATTTTACTTTGGTGCTGGATTCCACTTCATATTGGATTTTGTTTTTACATGATACAATTTTCATAACTTACTGTATATGGCTTTACTGTTATCATGAATTATAGTAAAAATGCACCCCAAAAATGCAAAATAAATCTCAAGAAAATACTATTAGTGATGTTTTTGGCTGATTTTATTTGTTTGAAGCAGAATATAAAAAATATTGTTTGCAATCGATAGGAGAATATGAAGTCTTTAACCTCTTCTCGCTGTAGCAATTTTTATTTAAATCACGTTAGTTTTTGCATCCCTGCCTTCAAAAGCCAAAACTTTTTGTGAGACCAGATGGAGTGTGGATGGTACCAGTTACTATCTGAGATCATGTCTTAGGAATCCCCTAAATGACTTGTGTGGGGTATAACAAGAAAAAAAATCACATTCTTATAGAGTTTACTTTGTGGTATAAATTACATATATTCTTTATTTTGCAAGTCAGGAATACCAAATTTATATACTTTTTATTGTGTATTAAGATGCTTTTAAAATTTCCTCTATGATGTTCATCATGTGGGAACAAACCATGAGAAACAAAACAGTGTGATAGAAAACATTATCCTGCTGAAGCAGGCCACTGCCATTAAGGGGAGTATCTTTGAAATTTAAGAGTTTACTTGGTCTGCAGTGATATTTACATCAGTGGTGTGTGTCAAATTTAGGTCCAGCGCACAATGCAATTTGTGCCTTATATTTGGGATATTTGCAGGGAAAATCCTTTGGTATAGGCTTCATGCATATACTTAGAACTCGATTTTCCCTGGTCCTAAAGTCCTGTGCTTGGGTATATGCATTGAACAAAGTACAGAGCCCACTATTCCAGAGTCTGGTATAGCAAGTACCCATTCATGCGAGCATAGAGACCTGCTCAGATATTCCTCCTCTTTTATTTTCAAGTCACAACAACGCATTTCGAGTTTAGGATGTCAACATTTCATCAGGTTTCCATAAAATCCCGGCATTCACAGCAGGGTTAAATCCCTCAGATTCACTTTTGCTGTGATGACCAACGGTGAAATGCTTTGTTTAAATTAAGTAAAAATACGTATAAATTACACTCATATGAACACTTTATACATAAGTGGTTAAAAAATAAACAGGTACACAGAATAGTCACAAAAAATAAAGCAAAGTATAAGTGGATGTATGCATTAACATATCTTTAATCAACTGTGTATAGATGCACAGCAACCTGCACTTTTCTATACAGTAAATGTTTTCTAAACCTGTTTACCTCTGCAGTTGTGTCCATTGGAGCCTAACAACAGACATAACAGCAGACAAGATCTTCCTGACATATACTGTTAATGAAAGACTCAGGCTCAGTGCGCACTAGTGATGAGCGATTACGTTGACTATCGTCATCGGGTCGATAGTCGATATCGGCAATTATCAATAAGATATCCGATAGTCGATAATAGATTATCGCCGGTGACCATTAAAGTCTATGGGAGAGGAACAACACCTTCATTCATACACCCAAACAGGGATGGAGAAGCTGGAATTAACATCCACAACAGCAAACTGTATACGTGCTACATCTTAGGCAAAACAATTAGGTTATAAAAGCCACAGAAAAAAAATCACAGACCATTCACTATCCCTGTCTTGCACCACAGCATGACCCTTAAACCTGCATGACCCACAAATTAAAAAGTGCCAGAAGGCAGTATGATTTGAACCATCATTTTACTTGAACTGGACATTGAAGATCCCTGTCCTGTAATGCAGCATGAGCCCCAAACCTGCATGACCCCAGATTAAAAAGTGCCGGAAAAAGGAGTCTTTCAACCACCATTTTAGTTGAACTGGACATTAACTATAACTGTCCTGTACCGCAGTATGACCATTAAACCTGTCTGACCCACAGATTAAAAAGTACTGGGAAAAGGAGTCTTTCAACCACCATTTTAGTTGAACTGGACATTGACTATACCTGTTCTGTACCACAGTATGACCATTAAACCTTCCTTACCCCAAATTAAAAAGTGCCGGGAAAAGGAGTCTTTGAACCACCATTTTAGTTGAACTGGACATTAACTATATCTGTCCTGTACCGCAGAATGACCATTAAACCTGTCTGACCCACAGATTAAAAAGTGCCGGAATAGGAGTCTTTCAACCACCATTTTAGTTTCACTGGACATTGACTATCCCTGTCCTGGCCCCCAAC
>JAODAL010064282.1:0-18805 GCA_025379985.1 Phyllomedusa bahiana
CCCCGTGCCCCCCTTTTCCGGGGTGTCCCCCCCCCCGGGTCGGGTTCCGCCGCTGGCCGCGGGACGACCCGGGGGGGGTTTGCTGCGGGCCAGGGACTCACCTAACCTCGCCCCCTGTGCCGTCCGCGTCCTCTCCCGGCCCCGGGGCGCGCGTCCCTTTGTGCCTAAGGCGCGCGCCCGCTCGTTCCCCGGGGAAATTTAAAGGGCCATGTCCCGTTAATTGGCAAATTTGGGCCTGGCGCTTCTCCTACTTAAGGTACGTCCCACTAATACTCCTTGCTGGATCTTTTTTGGGCCTGGGCCCTTACTAAAGCTTTCCCAAAGTGAAATTCTCGCCTTTCCGTGTACCAGCCCCTCTTGTACTTTCCCCTTGATTTCCAAAACCCCTTGCCGCCTGCCCCGACCTTCCTCCCCTGTCCCCCGCCACAAATTCGGGGGACTTTTAACCCGATTCTGCACCACGCTCCCACCCCCGGCTGCCCCCGGGCAAGCCAAGTCCCCGTCAGGGGGGACCCCCTTTGGTCCCCCTTAAAGGGCCGAAAGCAAGTCCATCCCGTTTTGGGGCCCGGGCCCTCGGGGGAAAAAACCGGGGACTAATTAGATTCCTTTCCCTGGCGGGGCTTTAACTACCACCCCCTGGGGGTTGGGGGCCCGGGCCCGGAACCCCACTACCCAACCCTTAAAAACACTAAACTTAAAGTTCAGGGGGAAATTTAGATATTATAGAATAAAAATCCCTGAAAATCAGAGGAGCAGCACTTGCCCAAATCAACCCGTTTTCCCCCCTTTTTTCAGCCAAACTGGACCACAGTGAGAAGGTTAATCCCAGCTCGCTGCACAGAAATTTATATATTGTAGCGCACAAAGCTGCAAAGCCTAAAGGGGTGAAAATTTTTTTAATTTAGTTGGTAAAAAAATTTATTTTACTATAGATAAGAGTCTTTAGGGAATGACTCCCTATGGTCGAACTGACTGACGGACGGCAGCTTGGAGCAGTGAGAGATAAGAGAGCCGGGAGAGATGGGAAGAGGTGGTCGGTGACCAAATAAACTTGTGTGCTCTAAGATTAGATGAAATATTAATCCCCTTTTGACCAAACCCCAAATCGGGAACACAAGGTTTTTTGGTAAAAGCCCTTAAATTTACCTTCCCTTACATGTTAAGGGTCCTTTCACACAGTGCTTCTTTTGTGCAGCAATGTACAGCACAAAAAACGCATGTGTGTTTTTGATGCATTTTTGATGCATTTTTTGTGCTGAAAGGCACAGCAATTAATGTTGCACATTGCTGCACAAAAAATGCATCCAAAAATGCATCAGACAATAGTGTGTCCGGGGTGCAGAGCTAGAACCATGTCGCTCATCATACCAGTACCCACCTCCCAATTCTTCCGGATATGACATATTCCCCAGGTAAGGTGTGAAGCAACAGCATCTTCTTGAGTCTCCCATGAACTTTCTTCAGAGGAGATGTCTTGTCCCAGGAAAGTCATTTGACTTGGGAGTCCATAGCTAGAGCAACAGAGGCGGTCAGCAGGGGAAGAGGTGGGAGGGGTTGACCGTCATGGGCTGAGTTTCAGGTACAGACAGAGGATGCATAGTAACAGGCAAGGGGACAATTGGATGGGATTGCACTAGGCAGGGAAGCTTGAGGCATTCAAGTGGCATTGCTGACTTGCTGACCTAGGAGAACTGCTTCAGAGGAGCATGGGAGAACATAGAATGAGATCTTCTCCTTGTGGGAACTCCCATCCTGTAGAGTCATTGGTTTGGTCTTTAATGTTGGAAAATTGGCATACTGTACTGTGAAACCAGGGGTGGATGAATATAGATTCCTGGGGAACCAAAATCCTGGATGGCAGAAACTTTAAAGCAGAGTCAGATGCAGTAATGAGGGTAGCTGAAGTGGTCATACATGGAACAGACACCTTTTTACCCAGGCTCGCTTTTCCTACGAGACTTAGGCGGGGCGACTGGGGCCCAGCAAGAAGTGTTATACGGACACTATAAGAACAAGTTCAGACTGCACCCATGTATGCATCCCTCCTTTATTAGATGAACACTGTCTACCTGCATAGGTTCATCTTGAGAAAATGTAGATGGCGACTGTGGAGGAATTCAGAAGACTATGAGGTGAAGCTCTCTCACTCTCAGAAAAACAGATGTCAATTCTGGTGGCTAGAGTGATGACATCTAGAGGAGTTGGTAGATCACGACCAGCCAGCTCGTCCTTGATGCTCAGAGCGATGCCTTCCCAGAAAGCTTCCACAAGGGTCTTATTATTCCAGGCTAGCTCAGAGGTCAATGTGCAGAACTGAATGGTATAATGACCAACTGTAGAATCACCTTGTCTGAGTTTGAGCAGAGAAAAGGCAGAGGAATTAAGCTCAAGTTCTTCAAAAACCTTTGGGAATGCATTCAGAGATTTCAATAGATTTACCACCAAGGGATCCCCAGCTCCCATAGGGGTGTGGCCCAGGTCATGGCTTCACCTGAGAGCAGACTGATGACGAAAGCCACTTTGACGCGATCGCATGGAAACAGATGCGCTAAAACCTCAAAGTGTATACTACACTGGATCAAAGATCCATGGCACACCTTGGAATCTCTATGATAATTGGACCGCAGAGGTGCAGAGATGCAGAGCTGGAGTGACAACCGCTACAGAAGGCGGAACAACAGCGGGTGCAGGTTCAGATGCTGCTTTTGAGAGATGTGCTGTAATGGCCTGTACCATTTGAAATAGTTGCTCTTGATGGACGCCTGGATAGGTTACCACAGTTGTGATGTGCCGGAGGTCCGACAGAGGAGCTTTGGCGAGATCCATGGCCAGATTCTGCTGTCACGGTTATCACGTGTACTAGTGTGGATCCTCTGAGTCACCACAAGAGATGGTGCAGACAACGCCAGGGAGCAGAGTCCAAGGAGCCATTGGTATTCAGCAGAGCCCGCTACAAGGCAAGGTGGGCTTGGCTGCAGAGGACTCTCAGGTCTGTACCCTCTTCTCGCTATCACAGCCGAGTGCCCAAATGGAGAACCAGGGAGGAAGGCAAAGGTGTAAAGGTGACAGTCAGGCGGTAGCGTAGCATGGCAAGAAGTCCTACAGTAAGGATAAGGCAGATACTAAACATAACAGCAGGGCAAAAAGTTTTGGGGGGGTGGAACAGCCTCTTTGTTTTACCATGAAATCCACGTGTAATTGGGGGATTGCAAATGTTTTGTTCATTCGCTGTTATCCAACGGTAAGGGTCCAGCAACATAAAAAAAATGTATATTTGTAAAAAATAAAAAATTTTTGCACTTTTTTTGTAACAAAATTAAAATCCAAACAAAGGTGTCTCACATAGCACAACACACTGACCTTTTCAGGAGTAACGTCCCTTAATCATAGTGTGCTGTTAAAGGAACTACACCCCTTTTTTAAGGCTGACTGAGGGCATTCACAAAAGAGACTTAAAGGGAATGTGTAATCAAAAATGACTTATTGTTTTTTAAATCACGTTTTTTTTGTTAAACCAATTTTTTTAAAAATTTTTTTGGTTTAATTTATTTTTAAATTTTTCCATACATTTTTCAATATTTTTTAATAATTTTTAAGTCCTGCAATTTTTTACTTTGCCACTAAGCCAATAACTCTGACACTTCCTCCCTATAATAAAATTTTCAGCATGTGTTCATTATTTAAAAAAGCAGGGTCAAACTGAAAAGGGGACCACCGTGTGAATAGATAACACAGAATCCACCATCACAAGGGAATGTCCAGCCCAGCCCCCCCTCCCTGCAGAGTGAATTCTTTCCCAGGTCACACAGCATGACAGAAAACTGTCCCATTTAAATCTATGGGACAGAAACATATTTAATCCCTATGTGCATGAAGCTGCTGTAAAGAAACTCTCGACTGCTGTTAAACTGCAAACAAGGGCCCAGGGGCCAAAGTAAAACGCAAGACTTTAAAATTTTTTAAAAAATATTGAAAGTGATATGAAAAATTAAAAAGAAATATAACCAAAAATTCTTAAAAAATGTGTTTGAAATAAAAACGTGAGTTAAACAATAATTAATTTTTGATGACACATTCCCATTAACCATTAGAGTTCCCAACATAAGAAATCAAATAAAACTATTACTCTACTTAAGAAAATGAATATATACAAATTGCTGTTTACCCACAAGATGCCGCTGTTTTGAGAATCTCACTTATGTATAATACAGTGAGATATGTGATTCAGACCTGTCATGTGATGGAGAGACTAGGCAGCAGCAGCCATTTTGGAGAGGAGAAGTGATGAGATTGAGAGTTCAGAGGACAAACATTAAGCACAGTTTTGCTTAGTTCTCCTGCCTTTGTGAATCCACTAACTATAACCGGCTCCTGTTAGGAGAGGATAGTTCTGCTGGCAGCATTGATGCTGTTGGCAAGGAAAGCACTGAGATGGAACGGACAACCTGCAGTATCCAGATTCAGAGAGGAGTGACCACCATCTGCAACTCCAAGGTAGACCCGGGTCGCTAGCGTGCATGCCAACTTACTTAGAACTACTACTAGGCCTTTAGTTAGCTTAGGTAGGGCCAGAGTTGGTGCCAGGCCATAGGTGACTATTCAGAAATGGTTCCTGATTCGGGAGATTGGAGGGGAACTGACATCAGTACTGTTACTATTGCAACATGTTCAACTGTTATACTCTGATTGATATCTATCTTTTGGGAATAGTGGGTAAAGCTAATTAGGTTGTAAGCTGATGTGCTATACCATGAGCGCGCCTCTGAACTGCGCCACATTCAATTGTTTCTGTTGTGTATGGTATTAAGAGGTAAATGACGGTCATCATTTCCGAGCCCATTGGTAGGTAAACATATTGGGCGACATGTATGAACAGGGCTGCGCCAGAATTCTGGCATCAAAAAGCTCTATAGATGTATGAACAGTTCTATAGATGTATGAACAGGCGCACTCCACACTTTGGCGATAAATGCCTCGGTACCATGCCAAAGACACTTTTTAACGCGCCAAAGTTTTGAAGCATTCTGGGGGCGTGTCGCTCAACATTCTTAGAAGTAGACACATTTATGATTCTTTGACTTCAAAACTTTGGTGCAGAACAGTTAGAACAGCCAGACAAGTTAAAGGTGATCTGCCCGAGCCCGAGTTGTGGTATTGAAACTAGACTGCGCCTGTATGTATGAACTGCAGAAGAACAGGTTCATACATTCTGGCGCAGTCTATACTACCTTAAAGCATTTTAGACCTTGTCCATCAGTGCCAGAATTCATACATGTCGCCCATTGTGTATCCGGAGAATATACTCACAGCTGTGTAGAACAGGGGCCTTGCTCACATCTTTGTACATGTGTTTTGGGGGAAATTGTTGAGTATTTCGGCAAGTTCAGTAAACTATACCTGTGGTGGAACTGGTGTTGGAGTTGTTTTCCTCGTTTGTGACATTGCTGTATTCTGGAAGGACCACCCCGGTACAGGGCTTACAAAAGCACCGGTCAGAATCAACTAAGGACAGCAACAATCTGGCCAGGAGTAAAGAAAAGAAGTTATTTAAATCTTAGGTGGTGGCCAGCCATTGGAATACAAATTATGCACTAGCCCTTTAAATCCTAAAGAGCTAGTGTGCATGCCCTAGGCAGGGATTGTGCACATGCCAGCAGCAGCAGAATGCAGAGCAGGAGCGTGGAGAGGTGAGTAACTTTTGGCAGTTGGCTGGTGATCGCAGACATGCATTGTGACAGTTCCTTCTATTTTGACTATCGTACCTGAATTAACAAAACCAGTTTTCATTACATCACATTGTGTATTCTCTAGAACATGCCCTGTGTAGAACATTTCCCAAACAAGCAGTGCAGTAGAGCAATGCTACGATCAATTTAGACTGAACTTCTATAGTGATACACCCCTGTGACTCATCCGAGGTGTTTTAAGGTTTGGAAATTGAAATGGATACTATTTATGAGATAACCGGGTGCATATAGACTGGCTGGTTAATTCAGATGCTGAATGTCTGATCTCTAAACCAGAAAGCTAGAGAGGCTGATTAAAACGACTCATTAACATGCATTCATTACACTGTTCACAATTCTGTTGCTAATGAGACTTTTTTTTCTATGTGGAACAGTACAGCCCTTGGCCTTTCTCTGCATGCCTGTTTTGTGCCGTCAGGAAAGTTTTCTTTTACAGTTCAGGCATACAGGCAGTTTCACCATCTGCCGCCTGCACATCATTAAGCAATAGTATCCTTGCAGGCAGCTGCTGGCCAACAGGGAAGCAGAAGGAAGACATCTTCCTAACCCAAAATGGGACATAAAAGTGAAAGGCCAGATCTCAAAAGTCATTTCTTTAAGATTTCAGGTAAAATAGCTTAGCAGGTGTTGAGAGGTGACAGCGATTATACTGCTGTGAAATACTACAGGGGATGAATACGAGGTAGCATGTGATTGGTCATGAGCATTCCTGGGATTTAATGGGATATGTATAAGGTAAGTGAGAAGAAGGCATTGGATGACCAGCTATTGACATTTTAAAATTGGTTTGATTAATGTCAGACGTGTATGAGGCTTTGTCTACACCCACAAATGAAAGAGGTCATACACACAAAGAATTCTATACATCTGTATATAGATGAGCAAATTAATTCTAAGGAAGCGAAATTTTTTAGAATTTCAAGAAAAATTAGATTCTGAACGAAGCCGAAGTTCATGGCGATTCGTGGTAATGAATATAAAATGGCCATGAGCACATGGCTTGACATGGGGCAAAGAACTATGGGAGGAAGAAAGGAACGTCCTCAATGACATCTGCAGACAGGCAGCCAATCAGCAGCCAGCTACTGTGATGTTACAGCCCTAAAAATAGGACAGCCATGTTAAATTCTGCCACTTGTCACTGTGTCTCATATGCACAAGCAACTCTTTGTAGCAGCACTAGATTGCACTCTGTGCAAAATACTTCTGATTTTAGAGTTTCTGGGGTGAAATAGCTTTCAAATACACAGGTATGTGTCATATAAACACTTGTTCATGAACCAGCGTTTTTTTATTTTGGGATATTGCTATCTGTGTGGAGAGGGTGTCAGCAGTAATTTTATGTTGACATCACTGATCATTTTGCCCTTCCTTTGATCCATCAGTGTCCACTTTCAATTGGTCATTAACTCATCAGCATTGCTAAAGCCAAAAAGAAACAAGAGTTGATCCAAAAAAGAGATAACAAGTAAATGAAATATTTGTATGTCTTCTGTGTTTTGTATCCACTCCTGTTTTTGGCTACCTAATCATCAGATAATCCATATGCACACAAAGGACTAAGTCATACTGGCCTTACGGCTTCTCCGAAGACATAATCAGTTGTGTTTGTCCTTTTCATTCCTTCTGACAGATTAAAAGAAGGGGAAAACCAAACATAATGGCAACGTCATAGAGTGGTGGAAGGTGGAAACAGCATTAGGAAACCACAGAGTGGTCGAGTTAGAGAGAGGTCAGTTGGCATCAGCATGAGTAGGCCACAAATTGGCATAATTACACAGTATGGAGGTGGCGGCAGCAACAGCCGCAGCAACATCAGGTCGAGAGTGGCACAATGACATAATTTTGAGGTGGCGGCAGCTAGGAGACACAATGAGGAGGTGGCAGCATCAAGCCAGAGAGTGACATGGTGACATAACCTGCAGCAGCAGCATGAGGAGACCTAAGTGGTGAGATGGCAGCAGCATCAGAAGGCTAAATAATGGCCCAGTAAAGGGTGGGGAGGTGGGGGACAATACCAGTCCCTGCTAAAGATGGTGGGTGGTAGAAGGAGCAGCTGGCACCAGATGTGTGGCATAAGGTGGGTGGCAGAATTAGAATATTAACTGAGGCAGGTAGCCAGAAGAATCCAGACTCATTTTTCAAAGTTTGTGTGAGGCGGCATGGCTGATCTAATCTGATGCATCAAGCATTGGTGTGTGGAAATCCTGGCTGATCTAATCTGATGCATCAAGCATTGGTGTGTGGAAATCCTGGCTGATTTATGCCTGATTTATCTTGACAAAGGTGAGTCTCTCCACATTTCGGGTGGACAAGCGAGTTCTCCTTGGGGTAACTATGGCCCCCACTGCATTGACTCTCCACCTCGGCTCAGTGCAAGCCATCAGTTCTCTGAATGGTGCAGAGTCCACCCCTTGAAAAGGGAGGGACTTCAGTACCACCAATTTAGACAGGGACATGGTCAGCTTCTGTGCCATAGGATGGCTGGACACAACCTGCTGTCTCTTGGTAATCACCTCAGTGAACGACTGCTGGCACAATGATTGGTGAGGAGCAGGAGAATCTGGACTGGTAGATTATAGGAAAGGCAGACAGCTCCCTTTGGCAGAGGTGATGGAGATTTGACTGCCTGAAATGGGATGCATGCCAATAGGTGCTGCTGCTGTTGCTGCGGCAGGATGGACCATCACAACTGAGACACGTTTCTCCCAGGCCACTGTATGGTGACAATGCATATGTTGACGCAGGGCCATGGTGCCAACATTGGGTCACTGGCCACGCTTCACTTTCTGCCCACAGATTCTACATATACCCATGTATTTCAAAGGTGTTTCACCTTATAAGTGAAAAAAGTAACTCTTTGTAGCTCTACATGTCTCAGCGTTTAACAGAACAGGTTCTGTCATAATCTGTGGAATCATCTGATGACGATGTAAAAGGAGTGCGTTCTTTGACGCTAAATTGTGATCTTGGCCCTCAGCTAGGTTCTTTCTAGCTGGTGCTGACATTACCCTGTCAGACTGTGTTCCCACTTCAGTTATTTGGTCAGTTTTGACCCCGTAACTGCCCAGATAAGGGAAGTGTGAAGCAATTCTAAAAGTGGCGCCATTCATCTACGTTTCATACTAAATCACAGCATTATTTCAATACCAAACCACGCTCCCTATGCATATTTCTGCATGGCTCACTATTCTACAACACCATACAGGTTCTCCACAGCTGTAGCCAGGAAATAGCTGTTTTTTAACATGATTTGTTGCGAATAAATTCTAAACGAACCAAAATTTTTAGAAAAACTTGACGAATCAGCCGAACTGAATTTTTGAGAAATTCGCTCATCTCTACATCTGTACATGGGGTGCAGAAATACCATGAAAACATGTTATAAACATAGGCCTTTTTATCTAAGAGTCAGCATCATTGAATTTATTAGATCTGTGCACTTGGAAATATCTTAATTAGTGGCAACTTAACTAAGAGACAATTTCTGAGTGCCGGGCCCCTTTGTTCAGAATGTTAATGGGTTTTTAAGCATCCAGATGGCCCCCTTCAATGAATGTCTGACAAGCCTTATTGACATGTCAAAAATATTAACCTGAGACAACCCTTTTAAGATGTTATGGACTACGATTCACTTTGCCTCATGTACTACAGTTTTTATTCTGATAGATAACAATACACCTGCATATACCTTTTCAGGATGTGATAAAAAGTAAGATTGTATTAACTAGATAACAGAATACAATTTGAAAACCTTCTGAAATGTGAACAATCAAAAGCTTTGACCAAGGAAGCAAAAATTGTCCTGTGCTGCTTAAAAACATAAGAATAAGCCATAATGGCAAGTAAGTATAGTATCCTGTAGGCTTCCCTGCTCATTTCAACATAACATTTGGAGAGAATATTGAGAAGCAGTTGGTTATACAGTTTTCGCATATTGCACGATCTTTAAGTCCAGTAAGCACCATGTCCTAACGCTAACAAATTTTCCTTCGGCATTTATCTACGGACAGTTTTGAAAACAAATACTTAGAATCAGTGTCATATTGAGGGGCTAGGGCCCACTAGTGGAGTTAATCTTGGGCCCATCCTACAGCTACTGTGCATAGCTAGAACTTTTTCCGCCTGGAGGCTGTCACTAAGTAAGCCACCCCTTTCTATGGACCACGTTCATAGAAAGGGTTGGCATAAATTTATGACTACAAAGCCGCCCTTGCACTAACCTTCAGCAGCCCCAATAAAATATCCACCCCCTCCCCAGCCTACATATAATATCGGACACCTCCAACCAGCTAACATACAATACCCGCTCCCCTCTCCCACCAGTCCATATACAATATCCCCCCCACCATCCCACATACAATATCCACCCACCTCACCAGCACCTATAGTATATCCGCCTCCCCCACCAGCCCACATAAAATATCCACCCCACCACTAGCCCCCATTCAACCTCTGGCTCCAGGTTTTTCCTTGGTCATGCACCTCAGCACTTTCTAAAATAAACAACACTATAAATACAATCAGGAAAGTCAAAGTGAAACCACAAATCACAGGGTCAGAGACAAGTGTACACTGCCACTATACAAGAACTGATATAACCTTCAATATCACTGCATAGGGACCACATAGGGATCAGAAACCAGCTCAGGTCACCATCACATGACAGTGAGTACAGCACTGATCAAACACAGAAACAAAATAAACCATGAAATGCAGGGACTCACTAGAGATGTCTTCATGAGTCATTCACTTTTCTCATGAGTCATTCTCTTCTCTAATAATTTGTTCTCTTGTCTCATGAGTCATTCTTTTTCCCTTTTCTTCTCAATTTGACTCAGTCCACCAGAACAGCTTCACCGGCTCTCTGCTATTCGAAATACCAAAATCCATGTCCTTATATTTTTGACAATTGTACGTTTCTCTAATCTCATGCAGTAATCAATATACTTGGAATTTTTACCATATGTATGACTTTTTGGTAATATTCCTCTGCTTATCCTTTGTAAATAAATTGATGTTTGCAATACATCCGACTGTTGTGCCGAGGCTTATATAGGCTTGGTATTACAGGTCCACCAGACCCTTTCCACTTGAGCACCCACCTCTCTCCTCCTCCCCTTCTGGTGTGCGTGACATTTACTCTATATGACAGCTTCTTCTAGCCACGATTCTTCCCTGTAGAATTTACCACACACACACATCTTAGACTTTTCCAGGACTTCCATACCAATTCCTACCTCTGGTATGGGTGTCCCCCATAAGCACATAAGTAGTAATTTTGACACCATTTTTGTAGGTAGGTATGTAGACTCCACAAGAAGTAGGTATATAGGCCAACTGTTTTTTTATATATATTATATATAATAATATATTTATATTAATATATATATAATATTATTTTTATATATATATATTAATATATATATATATATATATATATATATATATATATATATTGGACTGCCTGCAAGCTTAGGACTTCATCTACGTGGGTGAACCATATTAGGGCCTTTCTTATGTTAAAACACAGAGTAGAAATGCAATTACCTTATTTATTTAACATTCAGATTTAATTTTGTAAAGATATATGTCACTTGCAATATGTGGTTCAATATCGCTACTGGACTGCCAATTGGATTGTTTAGCCCTATTTCTTTCAACTTGATTGACCTTTTTCTTACATGTTATTATATCGGAATTAAAAAAAAAAGAGAAAATTTTAATTTATTTCATGTTAAAAAGTGTCAGTGCATTCCTGAATTTTATGGTATCTTATCCTATAATGCTTACACTGAGGTCTTTAAGCCTCAGTCCTGAAATAGGGAACAAATCTGGAATTAAGAACGTTATCTCTATGGCTGTTGCTGGTTATAAAATGAGCCTTGGCTCACTAATTCTCTGGTTAAAGGAATGCTTTCTTATAAGTGTGAAGAAATGAAATCATAACTTTACAGGTCTAGATATGATAAGGTCAATGTATACAGTATAACAAGAACATATTTGTTCTAACTTAGCAAGAGAACAAGGTAAATCTCACTAGTATCTTCAAACCATTCTACTTTGAAATCAGGAAATCTTGCAAAATAAACTGAAGGTTCATAAAGTATGTAATATATTTTTAAGCTTATAAGGACTAATGCTAATTTGAACTCCTAAAAGGTAAAAGGGTCATTGACTTCCAATGCTTAAAAAAACTTAATTGATTTAATTTTTACATACTATCTACCTTATATAGTCTTAAAGTGGTTGTCTCACTACAAGGATTGTTTTTCTATGTTAAAGATCTTGCAAAAACAAGTCACTTTGCAATATGTGTTTGTTAACAGTATCCAACCTATTCCTAGATATCCCCTCTTGTATGGACCGCATTAGCTCCTCAGATTGCTATAGCTACAGACCTGTTCGATCTCTCCTGATAGGGTGCCAGTACTGGTCGCTATAGCAACAGACCTGGTGTCCTCAGTAGCTTGTCACTGTGCAGGCATGTAAAGCCAGTAAACCCAACTCTGAATTCAAAAATAAAACCGAGAAAACACGACTGAAGTAAGATGAATTGATGTAGTGAGACAACCCCTTTAAAGAGGACCTATCACCTCCAGGGAAACGTCAAAGTAACAGAAGACTAAAATATAAATATTTCCTTGAATATGCTTAATTAGGAAAATCAAAGCATTTCAACTGTAATTCACTTTTTTTTAAAAAAAAAAAGCGTTGGCCCTTTAACACCGAACTGAAGTCGGCCCAAGTCAGCACCTGACGGCTTGATGGATCATTAGGTTGACAGCTCCTTAAAACTAACTGCTTCTGAGCTGGGAGAGTCCACTGTGGAAGAGGGAGCCAGCGAGTCAACATCATGTGTACACACTGGTAAACTCTGGGCTGCTATTTCTGTGCTGGACATTATAACACCAGCATCAGTGTAACATGGATGCCTGTGTGCGATGGAGGAGCAGGCTGGAAGCAACATGTAATCTCTGTCACACTATGTCTGAAGTGTGCTGTGCCTGCTGCACTGTTTGCACTCAGATTAACCCTGAAAGTAAAACCTGTGTCCCTGTAATACTGAGGTAAACACTCTGATTTGCTAATCACATGTATTAGAGAAAAGTCTTATAATTTAATCTACAATTATTTTTGAGGAGTTTGTGTGGAGGTGATAGGTAATCTTTAAGGTTGGATTAACACACAGGGAGACAACTTTGAAGGAAGGTGCTTGAAAGTGTATACTGCGCCTGAATGAATGAAAGTGTTTTTTGTGTGATTATAAATGGAGTCTAAAGTTCCCCGCACCTCGCCTGTGTGTTTGGCGCATTACAAAACTTAGGCGTATTAGTAATGCACCGAACATGTATAAAGGCTGCAGATAGGCTGGAAATAAAAGAAAAGTCATTAGAATAGCATGTCAGTGAATAGAAACCATGGTACTGATCTTGCTTTGTGGACCACAGGTAACAGCAAGACCAGTGGTGTGCTGACTCTTGCTGTATGTAGAATAAAGGGTGAGAGCAGCAAAAATACATTTTAAATTTAATGTAGTAAAAATTTAAAATTTTAAATTCTGAACATCATCAGTGGGTTATTTAAAGTAAAATCAGTTTTAGATTCTATTAAATTTAAATACATTTTATAGACGATATTTTTATATTTTTGGGATATTATATAATTTTATATTAATTTGATATGATAACATTTTTTTTATTAAATTTAAATAAATACATTTGATATAGTTTGGTAATTATCAGAAGTTACTTTTTCTTATTGTACTGGTGTAAGTTGAGAAATATTGGACATTTTTTGCCCTAACAGCAAATCTAGCTCCACTTCGACTCCTCAGGCTCAGGCAGACCACATTGAAATAGGTCTGCCTGTTCGAGCAGTAATGCGCCTAGTTTTGCCAAACCACATTCATATATGTGTCTAATATTATGAGTGTGGTGTGACACGCCCCCAGAACGCCCCCTCATGTTAGGCGCATTAAAAAGTGTTGAGTCATACGAACAATGTGCCTAACACATTCGTTTGGCGCATTAGACTGCTCACTTTGGCACATTTGACACCAGAAAAGGGTGAAAAACACAATCATACATGTCTCCCTCAGTGTTTTACTATTTGTTTTTTTTTTGTTTTTGCAGTTTCCATTACTTTTATTAGACAAAAATGCTGTGGCCAGATGTTACTTTAAAATCTATTGTGAAATATAAAAACGCATTTTAATTGTGGCATTATAGTGGCCTTTAGCATGTAGCATTTTTCTAAATAGAAGCATGTTCTGCATACACCATCTTCTCTCATCACCTATAGGCTTTCTTATAGAACTTGAGAAACACAAAGAGAAAAGCATGAAGCACAAAGCATTTTTATAAGCATTTAAAAACACAATAGTATGTGTTGTATGTCTGGACTGTGTGTGTTTGTGTGTGGAGAGTGTGTATGTGGTATGTGTGTGTGGAGTGTGTGTGTAGAGTATGTGTGTCGTGTGCGTGTGTGTGAAGTGTGTGTGGAGGATGGGGACATTTCTGATCTCCTGGGACATAAAGAGGAGAAGTTATATTCCACAGCACTATACAGATATATCCATTATTCACGTTGTTTCCTTTTCCCCATTGGGAATATCCAGATTCATTTATCTGTATACTGTATTTTTGGCATAGAAGAAAAACTTGAGAACCTGGATGAAACCTACACAAACATCGTGAGAATATACAAACCCCATATAGTTGTTGTCTCGGGAGCACTTGAACCCCAGAATTGTAGGGAAAGAGTGCTAACAACTGAGTCACCCTGCTGCCCATTGGTTTGAGTGATATATATCACTCAAAGCAATGGGCATATACATGTTTTTCTCGCTATCTGACATGAAATCAGAATAAACCTTACCTTTTTAGGTCAATTAGGAACCAAAATTATTTATATTTGTCAAATGCCAGAATAATGAGAGAGATGTTTTTAACACACAATGGTTGGTAGGAATTTGGGGCCATTCCTCCTGACAGAACTGGTGTAACTGAGCCATATTTGTAGGTTGCCTTGCTCGCACCTGCCTTTTGAGCTTTGCCCATACGTTTTCAATAGGATTGAGATCAGGACTTTGTAATGGCCTCCCCAAAACATTGACTTGGTTATCCTTAAGCCACTTTGTAACCAGATTGGCAGTACAGTATGCTTTGGGCCATTGTTCATTTGTAAGACCCATTTCCACCCAAGCTTTAACTTCCTGGCTAATGTCTTTGTTGCTTCAGTATTGCTACATAATTTTCTTTCCTGATGATGCACAAGTCCCTCCTGCAGAAAAACAACCCAACAACCAGATAATGCCATCCCCATGTTTCACAGTTGGAGCGGTGTTCTTATGCTTCCAAGCTCCTCCACGTTCATCTCTGAGACACAGAACCCATCTCCTTCCTGAGTGGTATAATGTCTGGACATTCCCATCTTGTTTGTATTTGCAAATAATTGTTTGTTGAGATGAACGAGGCATCTTCAGGTATCTGGAAATTGCAGCCAAGGATAATCCAGATTTGTGCAAGTCCACAATTCTCTCCCTTATATATTGGCTGATTTCTTTATACTTTCCCATAATGTTACACACAGAAGCAGTGTATTTCAGGTAATACATTCACAGGTATGATACTGATGTTGCAAATAAACCTATCAGAAGCTTCCAAATACATGACATCATCATATGCTCTTTCCAAAATCGTTTAAAGGCAAGTAATCCTAGAGTAAGTAAAATTTTGAATATGCAGAAAGTAATAAAACTGCCTTAAAAGATTCTCTCTCTCTCTAATTATTCTTGCATTTGTCAAACATATATAA
The DNA here is from genome assembly GCA_025379985.1 of Phyllomedusa bahiana. Classification (NCBI taxonomy): domain Eukaryota; kingdom Metazoa; phylum Chordata; class Amphibia; order Anura; family Hylidae; genus Phyllomedusa; species Phyllomedusa bahiana. Next base: position 15,567 of record JAODAL010064282.1, read on the forward strand.
TTTTTGGTACTTATTGTACTTAAAAGGGTTAGGTTTATTCTGATCTCATGTCATATACTGATTAAAACATGCACATATGTATTTTTATATAGTGTGTGTAAACTTCTGGTTTCAACTGTATATCCCACTGTATATATGCCACTAAAATTGGGGCATGGCCAATATTTTGAAATCTCCAAAGGAGCATTTTATGCTATCTACAATATATGAAAAAACTTTGAGATTTTTGGTCCGCATGTTTTTGGCCAAAAAATGCTCAAGCCACCCCCGGCTTACAACGGGATTTCAGTTGGGTGGTCCTACTCTATATTATCTCTCACCTGGGTCAACTTCAGACCTCTCACTGTGCCAGACGGCCTCCAAAATGCAGAGAGAAAAATAAAAAAAGCACCAACCTCTCAAGAGCTAAGTGCATTTATTCAACAGCCTGTGGAGGTGGTGGTGCATTTGGCACATATTTGCTTTTAAACTATTTAGGAGAAGTTAGATACCTCCATTTTGGGTTTCTGCACCGCCCACCTCCACAGGCTGTTATATCAATGCACTATGCTTTGAGAGGTTGGTGCTTCTTTTTATTTTTCTCTCTGCATTTTGAGGCGTTTGGCACAGTGAGAGGTCTGAAGTTGACCAGGTGAGGAGATAATATAGAGTAGGACCATCCAACTGGATCCTGTTGTAAGCCGGGGTGGCTTGAGCATTTTTTGGCCAAAAACATGCGGACCAAGAATCTCAACGTTTTTTCATATATTGTAGATAGCATAAAATGCTCCTTTGGAGATTTCCATGTGTTTTTTTGCCCTTTTTGCAGTGGTGTGCCACTGGTATTGGACTGTGGACATATGTATATGTGCCGCAGCCATGCCAGTGGCACCCAGGTTCGCAGTGTTTTTTTCAGAAATGTTTTTCTGTGCAGGACTATACGTTGTATTTGGCACATATTTGCTTTTAAACTATATAAGGAGAAGTAGATACCTCCATTTTGTTTCCTGCACCGCCCACCTCCACAGGCTGTTATATCAATGCACTATGCTTTGAGAGGTTGGTGCTTTTTTTATTTTTCTCTCTGCATTTTGGAGGCCGTTTGGCACAGTGAGAGGTCTGAAGTTGACCCAGGTGAGAGATAATATAGAGTAGGACCACCCAACTGAGATCCCGTTGTAAGCCGGGGGTGGCTTGAGCATTTTTTGGCCAAAAACATGCGGACCAAGAATCTCAAAGTTTTTTCATATATTGTAGATAGCATAAAATGCTCCTTTGGAGATTTCCATGTGTTTTTTTGCCCTTTTTGGGGGTTGTTGCCACTGGTATTGGACTGTGGACATATGTATATGTGCCGCAGCCATGCCAGTTGCACCCAGGTTCGCAGTGTTTTTTTCAGAAATGTTTTTCTGTGCAGGAGTATAAATTGTATTTGGCACATATTTGCTTTTAAACTATATAAGGAGAAGAAGATACCTCCATTTTGGTTTCCTGCACCGCCCACCTCCACAGGCGAGGCGGCAGCAGCATGAGGTCAGACAGTGGCACAATGACACAGTGTGGAGGTCACGGCAGCAGCCACAGCAGCAGCATGAGGTCAGACAGTGGCACAATGACATTCTGGAGGTGGCAAAACAGTAGCAGGCCACAGAGTGGCACAATGACACAGTGTGGAGGTCACGGTAGCAGCAGCATGAGGTCAGGCAGTGGCACAATCTCATTCTGGAGGTGGCAAAAACTGGAGTAGGCCACAGAGTGGCACAATGACACAGTGTGGAGGGCACGGCAGCAGCAGCATGAGGTCAGACAGTGGCACAATGACACAGTGTGGAGGTCACGGCAGCAGCCACAGCAGCAGCATGAGGTCAGACAGTGGCACAATGACATTCTGGAGGTGGCAAAACAGGAGGAGGCCACAGAGTGGCACAATGACTGAGAGTGGAGGTCACGGCGGCAGAAGCATGAGGTCAGGCAGTGGCACAATGACATTCTGGAGGTGGCAAAAAAAGGTAGTAGGCCCACAGAGTGGCACAATGACAGAGATTTGAGGTGACGGCGGCAGGAGTAACAGCATGAGGTCAGAGAGTGGCACAGTGACACAGTGTGGATGTCACGGCACCAGCAAAAGCAGCAGCAGCATGAGGTCATAGAAATCACAAGACAGAGTGTTAGGTGGGGGGCAATTCCAGTCCCATAAAGATGGGGTAGGGAGATGGAAAACTGTCCCGCAGAAATTTTGTGGCATCAACCCGGGTGGGCCCCTCGAAAAGTGGGGTTTAGGGAGGGATTTTTTAACCCAGACTGACGCCTAAGGCTTTGGGGGTGTGGAAAAACCTGGCCGTTTCCAACCCTGATTTTCTTGCAAAGGGCAGATTCCCACATTTTCCCCTGGCAAGGGGTTCTCCTTGGGGGTTAAGATGGGCCCCCGCCGGGATTGAAAAAACCCGCTCTGTTGCCCATCATACTGGCCGGGAAAAGGGGCAGCTTCTCCACGGGAAACTCGGCAAGTTTTCGGCCAAAACATCCAATTTGGTTTCCCATTTGTCCCGGGATCTTTTAATGGGGGGGGCGGTCTGTCCAAGGGAAAGGGCCCCCACCTGTTTTTTGGGTTTAGGGACTTGGTCCAGGTCCCCGCTTTTCCCCCTGGCGGGCTACCCTCCCTCCTAAAGGGGGTGAAGGGGAAATGCCATCTGAGTCCAGACTTTTGGTTTTTGATGATGGAGCTGGTAAATGCTCTGACCCCCCCCCCCCCCCTTCCCCCCGCAGGGCCCCGGCAGTAGTACGTGGCCTGGGGGGAACCCCCCGGTCAGACCTGTCAGAGGGGGCGATGCCGCACATAGGCACGGGCCAACTGACTACGGGGGATTCCCTATAGTATTTAAGTTTGTCCCCCCCCCCTCTCATTTGCGGGGAAAAAAAAGGGTCCCCCAATTTTTTGGGCCGGTAGCGGGGGTACAATAAGGGGGGGGAGCCGAAGTCATCCCTATGCCGGATGGGACTTATTCGGCTGTCACTTGCCCAAGGGGAAAACGGGGTGCTGGGGCCTTTGTCAAGTGACTCGAGGGGCCCCTGCCTCCTTTTCCACTTTATACTGGGCCCCGGGGCCCTTTTGGGGGCATCTGCCTTGTTTCCCCCTTTTTTCCATCTTACCTCCCCCAGCTGCTCTCCCCCCTTCTTGTTCCCCCCTGGGTAGAAAATTTCCCCTCATTTTTTAAAACCCGACAAAAGCTTTTTGCTCCAATGTCCTCCCCAAAATTTAG
>JAODAL010064283.1:0-18804 GCA_025379985.1 Phyllomedusa bahiana
AATGTCCAGTTCAACAAAATGGTGGTTAAAAAGACCCTTTTTCAGCACTTTTTAAAATTGGGGGGCATCAGTTTGGTTTCTCTGCGTGGTCCAGGACAGGTATATCAACGTTCAGTTCAATAAAATGGTAGTTCAAAAACCCTTTTTTTGCCTTTTAATCTGGGGTCAGCAGGTTTAATGGGCATACGTGGGACAGAACAGGTAAGTCAAGTCCAGTTCAACTAAAAAGGGGGGGTTAAAAAAACTCCTTTTTTTTTTGCCCCTTTTTTAATCTGGGGTCAGAAGGTTTTTTAAAGCATACGTGGAAAGAACAGTATGTCAAAGTCCAGTTCAACTAAAATGGTGGTTTAAAACTCCTTTATCCCCCGCACGTTTTAATTGTGGGTCAGACAGGTTTAATGGTCATACTGCGGTACAGGACAGATATAGTCAATGTCCAGTTCAACTAAAATGGTGGTTAAAAGACTCCTTTTTGCAGCACTTTTTAAATCTGGGGGTCATGCAGGTTTGGTGCTCATGCTGTGGTCCAGGACAGGTATAGTCAACATCCAGTTCAACTAAAATGGTAGTTCAAAGACTCCTTTTTCTTGCACTTTTTAATCTGTTGGTCAGACAGGTCTTATGATCATACTGTGGTACAGAACAGGTATAGTCAATGTCCAGTTCAACTAAAATGGTGGTTCAAAGACTCCTTTTTCTTGCACTTTTTAATCTGTGGGTCAGACAGGTTTAATGGTCATACTGTGGAACAGAACAGGTATAGTCAATGTCCAGTTCAACTAAAATGGTGGTTCAAAGACTCCTTTTCCCCACAACTTTTAATCTGTGTGTCAGACAGGTTATGGTCAACTGTGAGTGCAGGACAGATATAGTCAATGACCCAGATCACAACTAAAATGGTGGTTTAAAAGACTCCTTTTTGCGGCCTTCTTTAAATCTGGTGGACAGCATGTTTGGGCTCATGTTATGGCCCAGGATCATGTATCAGTCAATGTCCAGCTTTTCAACAAAATGGTAGTCAAAGACGCCTTTTCTTTGCACTTTTGTAATCTTCTGGTCAGAACAGTTTAATGGTCATACTGTGGTACAGATCAGGTATATCAATGACCAATCAACTAAAATGGTGGTTCAAAGACTCCTTTTCCAGCCAGTTTATATATCTGTGGGTCAGACAGTTAATGGTCATAACTGTGGTCACAGAACAGGTATAGTCAATGTCCAGGTTCAACTCAAATGGTGGTTCAAAGACACCTTTTCCCAGCACTATTTTAATCTGTGGTCAGACAGTTTATATGTGTCCATACTTGGCGGAACCGGGACAGATATAGCCATGGACCGGGTTCAACAAAATGGTGGTTAAAAGACAGTTTGCGGCACTTTTTAAATCTGGGGGTCATGCAGGTTTGGGGCTCATGCTGTGGCCCAAGAAAGGTATAGTCAATGGTCCCAGTTCAACTAAAATGGAGGTTCAAAAGACTCCTTTTTCTGCAACTTTTTATCTGTGGGTCAGAGACAGGTTTAATGACATACCTGTGGTACAGAACAGGTATAGTCAATGTCCAGGTCAACTAAAATGGTGGTTAAAGACTCCTTTTTCTTGCACATTTTAAATCTGTGGGTCCAGACAGGTTTAATGTCATTACTGTGGGAACAGAAGAGTATAAAAGCAATGTCAGTTCAAAACTAAATGGTGTTGGTTCAAAGACTCCTTTTCCCAGCCGTAATTAATCTGTGGACCAGACAGGTTAATGTGTCATACTGCGGTAAAGGACAGATATATCAATGTCCAGTTCAACTAAAAATGTGGATAAAAGACCCCTTTTTGCAGCACTTTTTAAAACTGGGGGTTTTAAAGGGAGGTTTTTGGGCTCATCCCGTGGCCAAAGGAAAAGGTATATCAACCCTCCATTCAACTAAAATGGTAGTTCAAAAAAACCCTTTTTTTTGCAAAAATTTTTTTCTGTGGGTTTAACAGGGGTTTAAGGTCATAAAAAGTGGTACAAAAAACAGTTTTAGGCAATGTCCATTTAACTAAAATTTTGGTTAAAAAAACTCCTTTTTTGACTTTTTAAAACTTTGGGGCAACAGGTTTTTAAGGTCCCTACTGTGGGAAAAAACGGGAATCAATTCCCCCTTCAAACTAAAAAGGGGGTTTCCCAAAAACCCTTTTCTTTTCCTTTTTAATCGTGGGTCCCCAAAAAGGTTTAAAGGGCCCTACTGTGGAAAAGAACAGGGATAGTCAATGTCCAGTTCAACTAAAAAAATGGTTAAAAAAACTCCTTTTTTCCCCAACTTTTTAAAACCGTGGGTTTAACAGGGGTTTTAAAGGCCCTACTTGGGGCCAGGAAAAAGGTATAGTCAATGCCAGTTTTAACTAAAATGGTGGTTTTTAAAGACTCCCTTTTCCCCACGTTTTAATCTGTGGCAGACCCGGGTTTTAAAGGGCTACTGGGGGGTACAGGGGCGATATAGTCAATTTTCCCCGTTTCAACTAAAAAAGGTGGGTTAAAAAAAAACTCCTTTTTGCGCCCCTTTTTTAAAACTGGGGGTCCTTCAGGTTTGGGCCATTTTTTGGCCCGACCCTATAAATCAAATTTCCCGTTTTTAAAAAAATGGAGGGTTTAAAGACCCTTTTTTTTTTCAATTTTAATCTTCGGGCAACATTTAATGGTCATCGTGGGACAGACAGGTAAAAACCCAATTTTTAGTTCCAAATAAAAATGGTGGTTCAAAGACTCCTTTTTTGCACTTTTTTAAACTTGGGGCAACAATTTAATGGGCATACTGTGGAAAAGAAAAGGTATATTAATGGGCCATTAAATAAAAATAAAATGGTGGGGTTTTCCCAAAAAAATCCTTTTTCCGCACTTTTTTAATCTGTGGGTCAGAAAAGGGTTTAAAAGGTCATAAAAGGGGAAAAGGAAAAATATAGTCAAAGTCCATTTTAACTAAAATGGGGGTTTTAAAGACCCTTTTTCGCACTTTTTAAACTGGGGTCAGGCAGGTTTGGGGCTCAGGTTTGGCCCCGGAAAAGGATTGTCCCAAAGTCCATTCAACTAAAAAGGTGGGGTTTTTAAAAACTTCCCTTTTTTTTGCACTTTTTTAAAACTGGGGGTTAACAGGGTTTTTGGGGGCATGCCGTTTGGCCCCGGAAAAGGAAAAGTCCCCAAAGTCCCCGTTTTAACTAAAAAGGGGTTCAAAGACTCCTTTTTCCCCCCACTTTTTTTTCTGTTTGGGGAACAGGTTTTTTTTGGGCATACATGTTTTGGGACAGAAAAGGGATAAATTCCCCTTTCCCGTTTTAACAAAAATGGGGGGTTAAAAAGCCCTTTTTTTTCACTTTTAATCTTTGGGGCCAGACAGGTTTAAAAGGGCATAAATTGGGAAAAGAACAGGTTTTATCAATGTCCATTTTAAATAAAATTGGGGGTTTAAAACCCTTTTTCCCGCACTTTTTTTAAATTTTTGGGTCCCGACAGGTTTAATGGTCCCTAACCCTTTTGGGAAAAAACAATAAAGTCAATTCCAGTTCAACAAAAAAGGGGTTTTAAAAAACCTTTTTGCAGCCCCTTTTTAAAACTGGGGGGGCAGCGTTTGGGCTCATGCTGTGCCCGGGCAGGGATATCAACTTTATTTAACTAAAATGGGAGTTCAAAGACTCCCTTTTTTTTGCACTTTTAAAACTGGGTTTGAAAAATTTAATGTTTATAAAATGTGGTTTCCCGAACAGGTATAGCAATGTCCAGTTTCAACTAAAAAGGGGGTTAAAAGACTCCTTTTTCCCTTTTCACTTTTTTAAACTGTTGGGTCAGAAAAAGGTTTAAAAGGTCCCTAAATGGTAACAGAAAAATATAGTCAATGTCCATTTTAACAAAAAGGTGGGTTTAAAGACTCCTTTTTCCCGCAAATTTTTTTTTGGGGAACAGGTTTTAAAGGGGCATACCGGGTACAGGGGAAAAATTTTAGTCAAAAATTTCCCTTCCAAATAAAAGGGTTAAAAGACCCTTTTTGCGCCTTTTTTTAAAACTGGGGGTCCCTGCAGGGTTTTTTGGGTCCCTGTTTGGGCCCAAAAAGGTTTTAAAATCCCCAAATTCCCTTCAACCCAAAATGGGATTTTAAAGACCCCCTTTTTCCCTTTCATTTTAATCTTGGGCAAAACAGGGTTTTAAAGGTCATTTCTGTGGGGACAGAACAGGGATAGTCCAATGTCCAGTTTAACTAAAAGGGGGTTCCCAAAAACCCTTTTCCCCTTTTTTTCCTTTGGGAAAATTAAAAAAAATTCCCTTTGGGACAAAGGACAGGTTTTAAAATTTGGTCATACTGTGGAAAAGAACAGTATAATCAATGTCCATTAAAATAAAATGGGGGTTCAAAGACTCCCTTTTTCCAGCACTTTTTTAAACTTGGGGCAGACAGGTTTTAATTCATACTGTGGGGAAAGTCTTCCCTTCAACTAAAAAGGTTGGTTTAAAAGAAATCCCTTTCCCAAAATTTTTAAAACTTTTGGGGCAGACAGGTTTAAAAAGGGCATACGGGTTTCAGAAAAGGTATATCAAAATTCCCTTCAACTAAAATGGTTTTTAAAAAACTCCCTTTTCCCCCACTTTTTAAAACTTTGGGGTTTATGCAGGTTTGGGGGTCAGCTTTGGCCCAACAGGGATAGGCAATGTCCAGTTTAAATAAAAAAGGGGGTTCAAAGACCCTTTTCTTGCACTTTTTAAACTTTTGGGAGACAATTTAAAAGGCATACCCCCGGTACAGAAAAGGTATAGTCAAGTCCAGTTTAAATTTTTGGGGGTTCAAAACTTTCCCTTTTTCCCCGCACTTTTTAAACTGTGGGGGCCCAAAAAGGTTAAATGTCATAAATGGGTAACAGGACAGTTTTAGTTAATTTCCATTCAACTAAAATGGGGTTAAAAGACACCTTTTTTCCGCAATTTTTTAAAAACTGGGGGCAGCAAGGGTTTTGGTCATCTTTGGCCCGGGAAAAGGGATTGTCAAGTTCCCGTTCAAAAAAAAATGGGGTTCAAAGACTCTTTTTCCCGCCCTTTTTAATCTGTGGGCAGAAAAGGTTTTAAAGGGCATACTGGGTTTCAGAAAAGTAATTTTCAATGTCCATTTAAAATAAAATGGTGGGTTAAAAACCCTTTTTTTTCACATTTTTTAATTTTTTGGGTCAAAAAAAGGTTTTGGGGGCAACGTGCCCCGAAAAGGTATAGTCCCAAAATTTCCCCGTTTTAACTAAAAAAGGTGGGCCAAAAAACTCCTTTTCCCGCACTTTTTAATTTTGGGGTCAACATTTTTTTTGGCATTACTGGGTTTCAGGGAAAAGGTTTTAGTCAATGTCCAGTTCCCCTAAAAAGGGGGTTAAAAAAACTCCTTTTTTGGGACTTTTTTAAAGGGGGATTCAAGAATTTCCATGCCCGTGGCCCGAACAGGGAAAATCAAATTCCCTTTTAACTAAAAGGGGGTTTTAAAAACCCTTTTTTTCCCCGCAAATTTTTTAACTGGTTTGGGGCAGACAGGTTTTTTTTTTGGGCATACTGGGGGACAGGGCCCGTTTTAGTCAATGTCCCTTTAACTAAAATTTGGGGTTAAAAAACCTTTCCCTTTTTGCCCGCACTTTTTAATCTGGGGTCCCCTGTTTTTTGGGGCCCTCTGTGGGCCCCGGGCAAAGGGAATCAATGCCCCGTTCAACTAAAATGGTGGGTTTAAAGACTCCTTTTTTTTTGCACTTTTAATTTTTGGGGCAGACAGGGTTTTAAAGGGCCCTACTGTGGGAAAAAAACCCGGGATAGTCAATGTCCATTTCAACCCAAAATTTGGTTTAAAAAACTCCTTTTTCCCCGCACTTTTTTAATTTGTGGTCAGACAGGTTTTAAAATTTTTACTGGGGGAAAAAGGAAAAGATATATTCAATGTCCAGTTTCCTAAAAAAGGTGGGTTTAAAAAACTCCCCTTTTTTTCACACTTTTTTAAAACGGGGGCATCAGGTTTGGGCCATGCTGTTCCCCGGGCTAAAAGTCAAGTTCCCTTTTAAAATAAAATTTGGGAATTTTAAAGACTCCTTTTTTTTTGCACTTTTTAAAACTTGGGGAACAGGTTTTTAAAGGTTTAAAACTGTGGGACAGAACAGGGATAGTCAAAAGTCCAGTTTTAACAAAAAAGGGGGTTAAAAAAACTCTTTTTTTCCCGCAAATTTTTAATTTTGTGGGGCAACAGGGTTTAAAAGGTCAAACTGGGAAAAAGAACAGGGATAAGGGCAATGTCCAGTTTCAAATAAAAGGTTTGGTTTTCCCAAAAACTCCTTTTCCCAGCACTTTTTAAACTGTGGGGCCCGACAGGTTTAAAAAAGGTCATAAAATGCGGTACAGGGGCAATATAGTCAATGCCATTCAACAAAAAAGGTGGGTTAAAAAACCCCTTTTTTCGCCTTTTTTAAAACTGGGGGGCATTTAGGTTTGGGGCCATGCTTGGTCCCCGGAAAAGGGAAGTAAATTTCCAAATTTAATTAAAAAAGGTATTTTAAAGATCCTTTTTTTTTGCCCAAAAAACCCCCTTTAATCTTTTGGGGCAACAGGGTTTAAAAGGGCAAAACTTGGTACAGAACAAAAAATTTGTCAATTTTCCAGTTTAAAATAAAATGGGGTTTCAAAGACCCTTTTTTTTTCCCCCTTTTTAAAAAATCGTGGGGCAAAAATTTAATGGTCAAACTGTGGACCAAAAAGGGATAAGTCAATTCCATTTTAAAATAAAAAGTTTTTTCAAAAAACCCTTTTTTTGCACTTTTTAATCTGTTGGGGAACAGGTTTTTTAAAAGGTCCCTAAATGTACAAAAACAGGTTAGTCAATTCCCCGTTTAACTAAAATTGGGGGGTTCAAAGACCCTTTTTTTTCCCCCCTTTTTAAAACTTTGGGCAGCAGGTTTTGGGGCTCTGGTGGCCCCGGAAAAGTATAGGGCAATGTCCATTTAAATAAAATGGGGGTTTTTTTTTCTTCAAAACTTTCCATTTTTCTTCCGGGCAAAAAATTATAAAAATCAGGGGGTTTTTGCATTTTTTTGGGTCATCTTTGGCCCCGGGCAGGTATAGTTAAAATTTCCCGTTTAAAATAAAATGGGTTTTAAAAACTCCTTTTTTTTGCATTTTTTAAACTGTGGGGCAGACAGTTTTTTAATTGGCATACTGGGGGAAACCCGAAAAAGTATAAGTCAATGTCCCGGGTTTAAATAAAATGGTGGTTTAAAAAAAACTCCCCTTTTTTTGCACTTTTTAATTTTGTGGTCAACAGGTTTAAATTTTCAAAACTGTGGAAAAAAACAGGTATATCAATGCCATTCAAAATAAAATGGGTGGTTCAAAAAACTCCTTTTCCCCGCCCTTTTTTAAATCTGTGGGTAGACAGGTAATGGTCATACTACGTTGACAGGACAAATATAGTCGAATGTCCCAGTTGAACTAAAAGGTGGTTAAAGGACTCCTTTTTGGCAGCACTTTTTAAAATCTGGGGGTCCATGCAGGTTTTGGGGCTCATGATATGGGCCCCAGGACAGGTATAAGTCAATGGTCCAGTTTCAACTAAAGTGGATAGTTCAAAGACACTCCATTTTCCTTGCATTTTGTAACTTCTTTCCAGGTCAGACAGGTTTAATGTCATAACTGTGATAACAGAACAGGTATAGTCAATGTCCAGTTTAACTAAAATGGTGTTTCAAAGACTGCATTATGCCCAGCACTTTTCATATCTGTGGGTCCAGAACCAGGTTTAATGGTCCATACTGCGGACGAACCCGGACAGATCTCTTAGTCCAATGTCCATTCAACTAACACAACATAGGTGGTTAAAAGACTCCTTTTTTGCAGCACTTTTAAATCTGGGGGTCATGCAGATTTGTTGCTCATTGCTGTGGTCCATGACAGGTATAGTCAACATCCCTTCAACTAAAGATGGTTAGTTCTCAAAGACTCCTTTTTTCTAGCACTTTTTAAACTGTTGGTCAGACAGTGTTTAACACAGGTCATACTGTGGGTAACCAGAACAGGTATAGTCAATGTTTCCATTTCACACTAAATCATGGTGGTTAAAAGATCCTTTTTGCAGTCACGTTTTTAATCTGTGGTCAGAACAGGTTTAATGGTCATTTTACTGTCATATAACCAGACAGTATAGTCAATGTCCAGTTCAACTATAATGATGGTTTAAAAACACTCCCTTTTTCTTATGCAGCGAGATTTTAATCTGTGGTCAGACGGTTTAAATGGTCATTACTGAGCGGAACAGAACATGTATAGTCACATGGTTTTCCTCCAGTTTCAACTAAAATGTGTTCAAAGACTCCTATTTCTCGCACTTTTTAATCCTGTGGGTCAGACAGGTTTAATGGTCATACTGTGGAACACACAGGTATAGTCAATGTCCAGTTTTCAACTAAATGGTGGTCAAAGACTCCTTTCCCAGCAATTTTTAATATCTGTGGGTCAGACAGAGGTTTAGTCCAACTGCAAGTACAACAGATATAGCAATTCCAGTTCAACTAAAAATGGTGGTTTTAAAAGAAACTCCTTTTTGCAGCACTTTTTAATCTGGGCATACTAGTTTTGGTTCTCATGCTGTGGTCCAGGACAGGTATAGTCAACATCCAGTTCAACTAAAATGTATTCAAAGACTGCATCCTTTTCTGCACTTTTAATCTGTTGGTCAGACAGGTCTTATGATCATACTGTGGTACAGAACAGGTATAGTCAATGTCCAGTTCAACTAAAATGGTAGTTCAAAGACTCCTTTTTCTTGCACTTTTTAATCTGTTGGTCAGACAGGTCTTATGATCATACTGTGGAACAGAACAGGTGTAGTCAATGTCCAGGTTATCAACTAAAATGCGGTGTGAAAGACTCTCTTTTGCAACTTTTTAATCTTTGGGTCATGACACAGGTTTAATGGTCATACTGTGAGAATAGAACAGGTATATCAATGTCCATTTCAACTACAAATGATGGGGTGTTCAAAGACTCCTTTCCCAGCACGTTTAATAATCTGTGGGTCAGACAGGTTAAATGGTCATACTGTGCTAACAAGGACAGATATATCTTTCTTTAATTCCTGTTTCAACTAAAACTGGTGGATAAAAACAAGACGCCTTTTTGCGGCGGCATTTACTCAAATTCTGGTGGTCCTGGAGGTTTGGGCTCATGTTATGGCCAGACAGGTATAGTCAATGTCCACATTCAACTAAAATGGTAAGTTCAAAGACGCTTTTCTTGCACTTTTGTCATCTTCTGGTCAGACATGTTTTATTGTCATACTGTGGTAACAGAGCAGCGTCATAGCTCAATGTCCAGTTCACTCTAAAATGGTGGTCTCAAAGACTCCTTTTATCCTTTTTCCAGCACTTTTATATCTTGGGTCACACAGGTTTAATGGACACATACTGTGGGCACAGAACAGGTTATAGGTCAAATGTCCAGTTCAACTACAATGGTGGTGTCTCTCAAAGTCTCCTATCCCGCGTTCAACTTTTTACTCTGTAGGTCAGACATGTTTAATGGTCAATACGCGGTAAAGGACAGATACGAGAGGTCTCAATGTCCAGTTCTCTACATAAAATGGTGGTTAAAAGACTACAGTTTGCGGACACTTTTTATACTAAATCTGTGACGGGTCATCAGGTTTTTGGAGGCCTCATGCTGTGGCCCTATGACACGTATAACGTCCAAATATCCCGATTCAACTAAAATGGTGGTTCAAAGACTCCTTTTTTCTTGCACTTTTTAATCTGGGTTAGACAGTTTAATGGTCATACTGTGGAAAAGAACAGGTATAGTCAATGACCAGTTCAACAAAACGTGGCTACACAAAGACTAGTGCTCTATTTCCCAGCCCTTTTTTAATCTGTTGGGTCAGAAAGGGTTATAATGGTCATACTGCTGTACACTGACAGATTATATCTATGTCACAGTTTCAACTAAAATGGACAGGCGTTTACTACAGACTCACAGTTTTTGCGCACAGCACTTTTAAATCTGGGGGTGCCACCAGTTTGGATATGCGTCATGCTGTGGCCCAGACAGGTATAGCAACAACATCCGTTGTCAACTAAAAAATGGTAGTTCAAAGACCTCCTTTTTCTTGGCACTTTTTAATCTGTGGTCAGCAGAATCTAATGTAGTTCACTTTACTGTGGTACAGCACAACGCAGGTATCAGTCAAATGTCCCCCAGTTCAACTAAAAATGGTGGTTCAAAGATCCTTTTTCTTGCACTTTTTAAACTGTGGGGTCAGACAGGTTTAATGGTCATACTGTGGTTCAGAACAGGTATAGTCCAATGTCCAGTTCAACTAAAATGGTGACACTCTAACGAACTCCTTTTCCCAGGACACTTTTACAATCTGATATGGGTCAACGAGGTTTAACAAAATGGTCCATACTACACGCTTGTTATAGTAGCATCCTTCTACAGTACAAGGAAAGGCGAGTGCTACCTCAATGTCCAGTATCAACCAAAATCGTGGTTAAAAGACTACAAGACTCCATTTTGCAGCACTTTTTAAATGTGGGGGTCATGCAGGTTTGGGGCTCATGCTATGGCCCAGGACAGGTATAGTCAATGTCCAGTTCAACTAAAATGGTAGTTCAAAGACTCCATTTTCTTGCACTTTGTAATCTTCTGGTCAGACAGGTTTAATGGTCATACTGTGATGTATAGTCAATGTCCAGTTCAACTAAAATGGTGGTTCAAAGACTCCTTTATCCAGCACTTTTATATCTGTGGGTCAGACAGGTTTAATGGTCATACTGTGGCACAGAAGCCGTATAGCTCAGATGACACCATTCAACTAAAATGAGTCTTGGTTATCTCTCAAAAGACTCGCTACTCTTTTTCTTGCACTTTTTAATCTGTGTTGTGAGCGAGACAACTGGTTTAATATGCGCGTCATACACTGTGGAATCACTACAACGAACACAGGTATATTCAATGTCCAGTTGCAAACTTAAAAGGGTGTTATCCAGTGACTCTTTTTCCCGCGTGCCGATGTATTAACAACTGTGGGTCCAGACTAGGTTTTCTCTATGGACACACTCTACTGTGCGGTACAGGACAGATATAGTCAATGTCCAGTTCAACTAAAAATGACTGAGTAAAAGACTCCTTTTTGCAGCACTTATTTAAATCTGGTAAGGTCATGCAGGTTTGGGGCTTCATGCCGTGGCCCAGACGGTATACGGCCTCCAATTGTCCAGATCAACTAAAATGTGGTAGTTCTCTATCTAATCACCTCATCTCTGCACTCACAGTTCATCCTCCTGGAGTCAGACAGGATTTAACAATTCAGGACATACTCACTGTGATACAGAACAGGTATAAGTCAATGTACATGTTCAACTAAAATGGTGGTTCAAAGACTCCTTTTTCTTGCATCTTTTTAATCTCGGTCATATGACAGGTTTACTTATCGTCGATACTGTGGCTACAGGACAGGCAGAGGTTTACAATGTCCAGTGTCACTAAAAAATGCGGTTAAAAGACTCCCGTTTTTCTTGCACTTTTTATCTGTGGTCAGACAGGTTTAATGTTCATACTGTGGAACAGAACAGGTATAGGCAATGTCCCATTTAGTCAACTAAAATGGTGGAGTTCAGAACTCCTTTTATCTTGCACTATTTTAATCTGTAGGGTCAGACTGGTTTAATGGTTCATGACACTGCGTACAGGACAGAATAGTCAATAGTCCATTTCCACTAAACTATGGTGGTTAAAAGACCTCCTTTTTGCAGCACTCTTTTATTTAAATCTGGGGGTCATGATGCAGTTTTGGGCTCAGCATGGCCCAGGACAGGTATAGTCAACATTCAGTTCAACTAAAATGGTAGTTCAAAGACTCCTTTTTCTTGCACTTTTTAATCTGTGGTCAGACACAGGTTTAATGGTCATACTGTGGGTAACATAACAGAGTGGTAAGGAGCTCTATCTGTACCAGTCTCTCAAATAAAATGTTGGTTCAAAGACTTTATCACTATTTTCTGCACTTTTTACAATCTGACGAATCAGAACAGGTTTAAATGGTCATACACACGGGAACAGAACAGGTAAACGGCTCCCATCTCGTCCAGTTCAAAACTAAAATGGAGGTTCAAAGACTCCTTTACCCAGCACGTTTTTTAATCTCCTGTGGGTCAACAGGTTTAATGGTCATACTTGCGGTATTAACAGGACAGATATAGTCATGTCCAGTTCAACTAAAATGGGGTTAAAGACTCCTTTTTGCAGCATTCTTTTTTAAATTCTGGGGTCATGCAGTTTTGGTGCTCATGAGCTGATGGTCCAGGACAGGTATAGTCCAATGTCCTTCAACAAAAAATAACATGTCGTTCAAAGACTCCTTTTCTTGCAATTTTTAATCTGGTGGGTCAGACCAGGTTTTAATGGGTCCATACTGTGGTACAGAACAGGTATAGTCTATGTCCAGTTTCAACTAAAATGGTGGTTTAAAAGACTCCTTTTCTTTGCACTTTTTAATCTGTGGTTCAGACAGGTTTTAAATGGTCATACTGCTACAGGACAGATAAGGTCAATGTCCAGTTTCAACTAAAATGGAACTGGTTAAAACGGACTACACCACTTTATGCAGCACTTCTTATCAAAAATCTGGGGTCATTGCAGTTTGCGGTGCTCATGGCCTGGGCCATGACCAGGTATATACGTCAACATACCAATATTTCAACTAAAATGGATGTTTCAAAGCTCCTTTTCCTTGCACTTTTAATCTGTGGGTCAACAGGTTTACAAGTGCACATACTGTGGGTACAGAACAAGGCTATAGTCGATGTCCACAGTTCAACTAAAAGGTGGTTCAAAGACTCCTTTTTCTGCACTTTTTAATCTGAGGGTCAGACAGGTTAATGTCATAACTGTGGAACAGACAACAGGCGTTAATGTCAATGTCCAGTTCAACTAAAATGGTGGTTCAAAGACTCCTTTTCCCAGCACGTTTTAATCTGTGGGGCAGACAGGTTATAATGGTCATAACGTGTGGTACAGGACAGATATAGACTCCAAGGTCCAGTTCAACTAAGAAGGTGGTTTAAAAGACTCCTTTATTGCAGTCCACTTTTAAATCTGGGGTCATGCAGGTTTGTGTCTCATCTGTGGTCCAGGA
Organism: Phyllomedusa bahiana; assembly: GCA_025379985.1. Taxonomy (NCBI): domain Eukaryota; kingdom Metazoa; phylum Chordata; class Amphibia; order Anura; family Hylidae; genus Phyllomedusa; species Phyllomedusa bahiana. The sequence continues at coordinate 13,156 of JAODAL010064283.1, forward strand.
CAGTATAGTCAATGCCAGTTCAACTATCATGGTGGTTCAAAGACTCCTTTTTCTGCAATTTTTAATCTGTGGGTAAGACAGGTTTAATGGTCATACTGGTGTTACAGAACAGGTATAGCAATGTCCAGCTCACTAAAATGGTGGGTTAAAAGACTCCCTTTTCTTGCACTTTTTTTAATCTGTGGTTCAGACAGGTTTTAAAATGTCATACCCTGCGGCACACAGGACAATATAGTCAATGGTCCAGTTTCAACTAAAATGGTGGTTAAAAAGACTCCTTTTTGGCAGGCACTTTTTAATCTGGGGGTCATGCAGGTTTGGATCTCATCGCTGTGGTCCAGGACCAGGTATTGTCAACATCCAGGTTCAACTAAAATGGTAGTTTCAAGAGACTCCTTTTTTCCTTGTCAATTTTATAATCACAGTGGGTCAGACAGGTTTAAATGGAGTCATACTGTGGTACAGAATCAGGTATAGTCCAATGTCCTAGTTCTCTCAAATGGTGGTTACAAAACTCCTTTATCTTCACTTTTTAATCTGTGGTCAGAAAGGTTTAAGTGGTCATACGTGGTACGAACAGGTATAGTCAATGTCCAGTTCAACTAACATGGTGGTTCAAAGACTCCTTTTCCCAGCACTTTTTAAATCTGGGGGTCATGCAGGTTTTGGGGCTTCATTCTGTGGCCCAGGACAGGTATATTCAATGTCCCAGTTCAAACAAAAATGGTAGTTCAAATGACTCCATTATCTGCACTTTATGTAATCTTCTGGTCAGACAAGTTTAATGGTCATACTGTGATACAGAAACAACGTTTAAGTCAATTTCCAGTTTAACTAAAATGGTGGTTAAAAGACCTCCTTTCCCACACTTTTTAATCTGTGGGTCAGACAGGTTTAATGGTCATACTGCGTCTACAGGAACAGAGATAGTCAATGGTCCAGTTCAACTAAAATGGTGGTTAAAAAGACTCCATTTTGCAGCACTTTTTAAATCTGGGGGTCAGCAGGTTTGGTGCTCATCTGTGTCCAGGACAGTATAGTCAACATCCAGTTCCAACTAAAATGGTAGTTTTCTAAAGACTCCATTTTCTTGCTCTTTGAATCTTCTGGTCAGACAAGTTTAATGGTCATACGGATTACAGAAACAGGTATAGTCAAGTGTCCGGTGTTAACTGAAATTGGTTCCAAGACGTCCTTTTTCCTTGCACTTTTTAATCTGTGGGTCAGTACAGGTTTTAATGTCATACTGTGGAAACAGAAGAGGTATAGTCCAATGACCAGTTTCAACTAAAATGGTGTTCAAAGACTCCTTTTTCCCAGCCCTTTTAATCTGAGGGTCAGAAAGGTTTAATGTCATACTGCGGTACAGGACAGATATAGTCAATGTCCAGTTAAACTAAAATGGTGGTTTAAAAGACTCCATTTGCAGCACTTTTTAAATGTGGGGGTCATGCAGGTTTGGGGATCATGCTGTGGCCCAGGACATGTATAGTCAACATTCAGTTCAACTAAAATGGTAGTTCAAAGACTCCTTTTTTCTTGTGCACTTTTCTTAATCAGTGGTCAGACAGAATTAATGGTCATACCGTGTATACAGAACAGGTATAGGGTCAAGTTGCATTGCCACTTCAACTAAATGGTGGTTCAAAGACTACCTTTCATCTTGCACTTTTTATCTGGGGTCAGAAAAACTACGTGGTTAATAGTCATACTGTGGAACAGAACAGGTATAGTCAATGTCCAGGTGAACGAACTAAATGGGTGTTCCGAAGACCGTTCCCATTTTCCCACGCACGTTATTAATCTTATGGGTCAGGACAAGGTTTAATGGTCATCAACTACGTACAAGGACACAGAAATAGTCCAATGTCCAGTTCAACTAAAATGCGAGGACTGGATTAAAAGACTCCCTTTTTGCAGCACTTTTTCTCGCGACACACTGGGGGTCATGCAGGTTTGTGTCTCCACACTATGGCCCAAGGACACAGTATAGTCAATGTCCAGGTTCCAACTAAACTGGTAGTTCATAAGACCTCCGAGTTATTTCTCATGCATTTTGTAAATCTCTCTGTCAGCGAACTAGGTTAATGGTCATAACTATGACATAAGAGAACAAGGACTATTAGTCCAATCACATCAGTACACATAAACTAACACAAGTGAGGTTTCATGCAGCCTCCTCTTTCCCTAGCAACTGTTTTTCACACTCTTGTATGGGTCAGACAGGATTAATGTCATACTACAGCGGTACAGGACAGATCATCATACACAATGATTCCAGTTTCACTACTACAAATGTGCTAGTTAAACAACGTCCTTTTTGCAGCACTTTTTTTAATCTTGGGGTCATGCAGGGTTTGGAGCTCATGCTGTGGTTCCAGGACAGGTATCATGTCTCAACATCAGTAGTCCAAAACTAAATTCGGGGGTAGTTCAATATAAAGTACTCATTTTTCTTGCACTTTTTAATCTTGGGTCCAGAAAGATTAATGGTCATACTTGTGGTACAGAACAGGTATAGGTCATCCAGTTCCAACTAAAATTAGGTGGTTAAAAGACTCCTTTTTTGCAGCACTTTCTAATCTGTGGTCAGACAGGTTTAATGGCTCATACCTGTGGAACAGAACATGGTATATCAATGCTCCAGTTCAACTAGAAATGTGGTTAACAGTCACCTCCTTTTTGTCTTGCACTTTTTAATCTGTGGGTCAACAGGTTTAATGGTCATACTGGTGGAACAGAACAGTATAGTCAATGTCCAGTTTCCACAAAATTGTGGTTAAAAGACCTCCTTTTGCAGCACTTTTTAATCTGGGGTCATGCAGTTTTGCTGCCTCTAGCTGACGTTGTCCTGGACAGTATAGTCAAACGTTTCAGATCAACTAAAATGGTAGTTCAAAGACTCCTTTCTTCACTTTTTAATCTGTGAGGGTCCAGACAGGTTTAATATTGTCATACTGTGAGCTAACTCAGACGGTATAAGTGTCAATGTCCCAGTTCAACTAAAATGGTGGACACAAAAGTATTCCTTTTTTTCTTGCGACTTTTTAATCTGTGGGTCAGACAGGTTTTAATGGTCAATAACTGTTGGGCGACACAACAGGTATAGTCCCATGTCCTGTCACAAACCTAAAGTGTTTGTTCAAAGACTCCTTTTCGCAGCACCTTTTTAATCATGTGGTCAGACAGGTTTAATGGTCATACTGCGGTAACAGGAACAGAATATAGTCAATGTCCAGATCCAACTAAAAAGGAGGTTAAAAGACTCCTTTTTTGCAGCACTTTTAAATCTGGGGGTCCGACAGGTGTTGGGCATCATGCTGTTGGTCCAGGACAGTATAGTCAACACTCCAGTTCAACTAAAATGTAGTTCAACGGGAGACTCCTTTTTCTTGCAAATCTTTCTTAATCTGTTGGTTCAGCACCGGTCATATGATCATACCTGTGGTACAGAACAGGTAATAGTACAAATGTCCAGTGTCAACTAAAATGGGGTTCAAAGACTTTCTTTTTTTTGCCAACCTTTTAATCTGTGGGTCAACAAGGGTTTAATGGTCATCAACTGTGGAACAGAACAGGTATAGTCAATGTCCATTTCAACTAAAAATGATGGGTCAAAGACATTTTCCCAGCACGTTTTAATCATTGGTCAGACAGTTTAATCGTCATATACTGTGGTACAGGACAATATAGTCTCTATCCATGTTCAACTAAAATGGTAGTTTATAAAAGACTTACACACTTTTTTGCCGGCACTCATAAATCTGGTGGTCATGCAGGTTTGGGCTCATTTTATGGCCCCAGGACAGGATCTATACGTCAATGTCCAGTTTCAACTAAAATGGTATTTCAATAGACGCCTTTTTCTTGCCACTTTGTAATCTTCTGGTCAGACAGTTCTTAATGTCATACTGTGGCCACAGAACAAGGTAATAGTCAATTGTCCAGTTCCCAACTACAAAATGGTGGTTCAAAGACTCCTTTTCACACAGACACTTTTTAAATCACGTGGGACTCATACAGGTACTTTAATGGGGTCCCCCCACATACTGCGGTACAAGGACAGATATATCAATGCCCCAGTTTCAACTACACAAGGGTGGACATAAAAGACACTCCGTTTTGCTGACCACTTTTTTAAAATCATATGGGTCATCGGCAGGTTTGGGGGTTATGCTGTTGGGCCCCAGGACAGGCCGTCAACATTGCGTGTCAACTACAAAATGGCGTAGTTCAACAGATTCCTTTTCTGCACTTGTTAATCTGTGGGTCAGACAGAAATAATGGTCTACCATACTGGGTACAGAACAGGTATAGTCAATGTCCAGTTCAACTAAAATGGTGGTTCAAAGACCACTTTTTCTTATGCATTTTCACATCTGTGGTCAGACAGGTTTAATGGTCCATACTGTGGTTTACAGAACAGTATAGTAAATGTCCAATTCACTAAAATGGTGTTCACAAGACCCTTTTTCTTGCACTTTTTAGAATCTGTGGGTCAGACAGTGAGACGAGTTTAATGTCATACTGTGGGAACAGAACAGGTATCAGTCAATGTCCAGTTCAACTAAAATGGGTGGAGTTCTCAACACAGACTCCTCTTCCACACTTTTTAATCTGTGGATTCAGACAGGTTAATGGTCATACTACCGGTACAGGACAGATAAAGTCAATGTCCAGTTCAACTACAAACTGGTGTTAAAACAGACTCGCTTCTTTGTATCACTTTTTAAATCTTGGGGCTTGCAGTTTGGGGGCTCATGCTATGGCCCAGACAGGTTATAGTCAATGCCAGTTTCAACTAAAATGGTATCTCAAACACACTCCATTTTCTTGCACTTTGTAATCCTTCTGGTCAGACAGGTTTTCATGGTCATTTAAAACTGTGATGTATAAACAGTCAATGTCAGGTTCAACTAAAATGGTGGTTGCAAAGACTCCTTAGTCCCACACATTTTGACACATCTGTGGGTCAGACAGCGTTTTAAATGGTCATACCTGTGGCTACAGAACAGGTATAGTCAATGTCCAGTTCAACTAAAATGGTGGTTTCAAATACTATCTTAATATCCTTTTTTCCTTGCAGCTTTTTAATCTGTGGGCCAGACCAGTTTTAATCGTCACAACTGTTGGAAACTAAAACAGGTATATACAGTCAATGTCCAGTTCAACTAAAAGGAGGTGTTCAAAGACTCCTTTTCCCAGCAACGTTTTTACATCTGTGGGTCACAGACAGGTTTAAATGGTCATACTGCCCGGTAGCAGGACCAGATATAGTCCAATTCCAGTACAACTAAAAGTGGCGGTTAAACGGACTCCCTATTTTTGCAGACATCTTTTTAAATCTGGGGGTCAAGAGCAGTATAGGGTTCATGCTGTGGCCCAGGACGGTATATCCCAATGTCCAGTTCAACTAAAATGTGGTTCAAAGACTCCTTTCTTCTTGCACTTTTTAATTCTGTGGGTCAGACAGGTTTAATGGTCATACTGTGGTACAGAACAGGTGATAGTCAATGTCCAGTTCAACTAAAAATGGGGTTCAAAAGACTCCTTTTTCCCCAGCACGTTTTAAATCTGTGGGTCAGACAGGTTTAATGGGCATACTGCGGTACAGGACAGATTAGTCAATGGTCCAGTTTCAACTAAAAT
>JAODAL010064284.1:0-18803 GCA_025379985.1 Phyllomedusa bahiana
TAATCAAGCAGCTTTTCCCTTTGCAAATCGGCATGGTGTGCCCTGCTTCCTTTCAAACCAAGCACAGCAGAGAGAGCAGTGTGTTCAGTTCACAAACTATAATCGAAATGGAGATACAGTGACATATATAAAACAGAGTCATGTGATTCTAACAGGCAATTAGATCCCTACACCCTCAGTGGTGACGTGTTTGACCCCCCTCTGAGCGCTGCAGTGATTGGCTGGCCGCCCAAAGTACAGGAAGCAGCTTAAAGTCAGCAAAAATGGCACGATCACAAGTGTGGATCGAGATTTTTTACCCAATTTTTTTTTTCCCTGGAAAAAATCGGATCAAGAGAAACATAAAAACTGACTCTATTTTAACTTTTCTCGATTAAATCGCTGAACACTACTGCAGACTGTACATTTCCTGCATACAATCACCACATAATGATAGTAACCAGTGTACACAGTTAAATATAGGTACTCACCGGAGACATCTTCTACGACTGGGATTTTTCTTTTTCCCTTTCCTTCTCCATCCTGTCCAGACCACTATGATGATTTCTTCCAGCCACAACTTGTCCCTGCAAAATTTAGCACACAAACATCTTAGAATTCTGTTTTTTAGCACTTCCCTTCCTGTACCTACCTCTGTACAAACTCCACATAAGGTGATAGGTGGGGAGGTTATGGGGTGATGGGTACAGGTAGAAAGGTTATGGGGTGGTGTTGGTGGGGAAGGGGTAGAAGAGAGTATAGAGCACACCTTACAAACACACTCCGGAGGGGTAATAGAGGACCATCCTCTTAGAGATTGTGCTGTGGCTATACCCTCTACGGCCGCTGGAAACAGACCACACTCCTTACACACGTTTATCCACACGTACAAGTATCCCCCCCCCACATGCACACACACACAAAAACCCTCCAAAAGTACTCCATACACAGACAAGTATCCCACATACGCACACAGTACCCCCACCCACATACAAAGTACCCCATACACACAATTAAACTCTCCTCCTCCCTCGGAATTCACTTGTCCTGCTGACGGCATCCTGGAGTTTCCATGCTCCTTCCAACACTGCTCTGCAGTATGAAACTATCTACCCATGTGGAAGCTATCATCGCGCCGGAGCCTTCAGGGCAGGGTCTATGCCGCTTCTTATACAGAGAACCTCCAACAGCTGTTCAGCTGTGGGAGGTTTTGTTTACCCTTCCAGAGGGGCGGGATAGGACCCCCATCTGCGGGAACCTGCTGACCAATCCGGGAGGCAAGTATGATTTTACCCCACAGTCAGGCATCACATAATAGAGTTCTGGAGGCAAAAAGGAAAATCCATTTCATCCTTAAGGTCTAAGTTTGTGACGGATTAAATAGAAGCTGAGAGGAAGTGATTCCCTTTTATATATTATAAACACTTATCGCAGTGTTTCTGGGGCTGGAGTTGGGATCTGCTCTCAGGGGCCACTTCATCAGGGCCACCTTTCCCTAGAAAAGCCTGAATTCTTAGTGAATTGGATACAACAAGGTCCTGGAAACCTTTATTACAGATTCTGATGGAAAACCTTGCTCCATCTATTCCACCACCTCCTAGAGATGCTCTATAACATGGAGACCTGGTGACTGCAGCCGTTACGCCATACAGACCTCATCGTCCCGTCCATGAGTTCAGCTGGAGATGTGCACTTTGTCTCATGATGATCTGGTTATAGCCATGATGAGATTGTCACTAAACAGATGTTGTCCACTTTTATTAAAGTGCTGCCCAATTGGTATTGAAGGGCCAGATGTGTGGGCAGAGGACAGACCTGATTGTCAGACAAGGTTGTGCGTCTCAGAATCTTATCAAGTCCAGGTTTATGTGATAAAAGTGATGACTGAGAGTAGAGCAGAATCCTGGACTGTATCACTGATACATGACATCAGTCTATTCTGGGGCCCCATATGCAATAGGGTTACCAGAGGTGCAGTGACATATGTCTGCTCTGGGGCCCCATACACAGTAGGGTTAGCAGAGGTGCAGTGACATCTTTCTGCTCCTGGACCCCATACACAGTTGGGTTACCAGAGGTGCAGTGACATCCGTCTGCTTCAGGGCCCCATACACAGTAGAGGTAGCAGAGGTGCAGTGACATCCATCTGCTCCGGGGCCCCATACACAGTAGGGTTAGCAGAGGTGCAGTGATATCATCTGCACCAGGGCCCATACACTTGAGTGTTTGATGTTGTTTTTAGACACACCTTTGGTTACCCTCTGGGTCATTTTGGGGGTCATCTGCTCCTATGTAGTATGTCTCTTTGCCCTCATGCACCTTAATAACCGATGTTTACCTCAATGGCGTGTGGAGCTTTGCACTGTCCATGTCTTATTTCTCCACTCACGATACATTTTTACCACAGCAGCCACCACCAGATCACAAAATGTGAAAGCCTTTTAGCAACTCTCAAAAATCACCCCTTATACTCATAACAGCAGGGGTATATGTGTACAGACAGCCTATAATACCTTACATACCGAGCAAGCCAGCACACCACAGGGAGTTCCTGCATGAGCTACATGACAATGGAAGTAGGAAGTGGTCATAGTAAGTGGTCCTGCTGGATCCATCTCTGGCTTTGCCTAGAACAACTTAATAAAAGCTTCATTAGTTTTCCTGCCTAAAAGGAATGTTTAAAATGTTTCTCTTTTTGTTTTGAAAAGAAAAAAATATTTTAAAATATTTTTAATTTTAACAGAAAAAATCTGTAAAATCTCTGAAGGAAACTGCATGTCCTCACTAAGTTATAAAGTAGAAGATATCATGCAGCACTCTTCAGGAGAAAACCGCAGTACCCTGAATGTACAATGTACATCCAGGACGTCACAGAACAGAGCTGTCGTATAGTCCCAATAATGAGGAACCTCCTCCTGCTCCACAGATGGCTACCACGAGTGCTGGCCCAAAAGAGGGAAAAAGGTTTCCATGTGATCAATGTGGTAAACTGTTTACGAAACGTTCAAGTCTTCTTACTCACAGAAGAATTCACACCAGGGAGGAGACATGTTCATGTTCCAAATGAACTCTTGTTACACATGAGAGAATTCACACAGGCGAGAAGCCATATTCATGGTCTGAATGTGGGAAATGTTTTATGAAGACATCCAATCTAATTACACACAAGAGAGCTCACACAGGAGAGAAGTCTTTCTCATGTTCAGAATGTGGGAAATGTTTTCCAGATAAATCAAACCTTGTTACACATGAGAGAATTCACACAGGGGAGAAACCTTTCTCATGTACAGAATGTGGGAAAGCTTTTACAGTTAAAGCAGAGCTTGTTAGACACGAGAGAATTCACACAGGAGAGAAACTTTTTTCATGTTCAGAATGTGGGAAATGTTTTGCAGAGAAATCACATCTTGTTGTACATGAGAGAACTCACACAGGAGAGAAGCCTTTTTCATGTTCAGAGTATGAGAAGTCTTTTACAAAGATATCTAATCTTATTGCACACAAGAGAATTCACACAGGAGAGAAGCCTTTCTCATGTTCAGAATGTAGGAAATCTTTTACATTACATAGCAGCTCTAGAGAGACACAAGATAATTCACACAGGAGAGAAAGTGTAAAGTTCCCTAAGAGAAGAGTCATACAGAATGTGGAAAATGTTTATTATTAACCCCTTTCTGATGGACCAACTGACAGACATATAAGGGCTTTTATTTTGCGGGACAAGATGGCCTTTCTAATGGTGTTATACATATTACCATAGAATATACTGGGAAACCATAAAAAAAATTCTATGTGGGGCACAATGTAAAAACAAAGTACTTAGTTTTGTTTTTACGGTGTTCACTCTCTGGTATAAATGCTGTGTTCTCTGTATTCTACAAGCTGATAAGAATCCAGCAAAACCAAACATGTACGGTTTCCGTTATGTTTTGGTACCATGAAAATCTTTTTTATACTAACGCCTACAGACTTGAGTGAGGGGCATTTTTTGTACTTTTTATTGCTACTAGTTTGGATACATGGGACTTTTTTGATTAAATTATTCCAATTTTTAGGGGACATAAAATGACCAAAAAATGCAACTTTGGCGTTAGGAATTGTTTTTGTTCTCCGATTTTCAGCGCACGGGACAAATTATGTTATATTTTAATAGATCAGACTGCTACGGATGTGGCGATACCAAATATGGGAAACTTTATTATAATTTTATTTTTTTAATTTGCAAAATGGTGAAGGGGGGTGATTGGAACTTAATATGTTTTTTGTTTTTTTTTGTTACACTTTAACACATTTTTTTTCTTTTTACTGTAACTTTGAGTCCCTTTAGGGCACAAAGGGTGTACAAAGATGTTTACTTCCTGCCTGGGAGAAGAAAATATGGTCCCGATTTAAGCCTTCACAATGCAAGGGCCCTGATCGGAGGGAGGTACGATGTGCATTACAGTTACCCATTGATTTAGATGCTGCGGACATCTTTGCTGCGGCATCTAAGGGGTTAAACAGTACGGGATGGCGATTAGCAGCTAACACCCGGCAGCTGTGTAGTGGGACCTCGACGCAATCCCCCTGCAAAGCCCTTTCCTAGTCCGCGGCAAGTTTTAGGGCATTTTGTTGCCAGATTAATCATTTCATTTGACAATCAAAACAGTCAGGACTGGTCTCCTCTCTCATAAGGAAGATGAATTTGCAGGGTTAGGCCTGTCTAATTTAAGATCTTATAATATGACGGCTGTCATAGACCAGGTTATGGAAAACCCCACCGAATGACAAACTGTGACCCTTCATAGAGCATGCTCCTCACGGCTTTCCCTCTCTCTGGCCCTTGTTAACCTTTGGCCACTGGTGGCTCACCTCCTGTGCAAGTCACACTCTGATACTGGAAGGAGCTACCTCCTACTAACTTCCCTAGAATCCCTTCTGCATCACTTTCCACCTTTTTTCTTGCTTTGTCCAGAAGCTTCCCCAACATTTGACTCAATGGGTGACATTAGGCATTGCTTCCATTGAGGACCTCTACAATGGTCTGGAATTAATCCCTTTTCCACAAATTGGTTGAGAAATATACAATTCCATTGTCCGATCACTTTAGATTTCTACAAATTTTCTGAAGGATAATCTTGAAAGGAAATTTGAGCTTCTGACTCCTGTTTTAAATATCTGCCGAGACTCTCTCCTGAAATATCATAAAGGGACAAGAATGTTACCTGATCTTCTCACCAAAACCTTACATTTATCCAAATGGTTAAGAAACAAAAATGGTGAACAAACTGTGAGCATGGCCGAGCATGGTGACTGACAGTTGCCATAGAAACCAGTACACAGCAGTAAGCTGTAAAAGAGTAAAAAAAAGTGAAAGTGAAAAACAGTAAAACACAAACATGAAAAATAAAATAAAAACACATGCACCACCCTTTTCCCCTTTACAAACACCAATCGCCCCCAAAAAGATAAAAATTAGTTATGGCTCTCAGAAGACAGTGATGCATAAATATTGTTTTACACAATAAAAACACTTTTTTTTATAGCACTTCAACATAAAAAACTATATAAATTGGGTATCATCGTAATCGTATCGACCCATAAAATAAAACTTACTTGTCACATATACTGCATGTTGAGCGCTGTTAAAAATAAAAAAAACACTTCTAGGATTTACAGTATTTTCTTCACACTGGCTTCCAAAAAATGGATTTAAAACTGATCAAAAAGCCTTGTCCCCTCAAAAATGATACCAATAAAAACATCAACTCATCCCGCAAAAAACAAGCGCTACTCATCTCCAAACACAGAAAAATAAAAAAGTTATGGCTCTCAGACTGCGCCGATGCAAAAACGTGTTTTCATGTTTGAATAAAAGTTTTTTTATTGTGTAAGAGCAGTACAACATAAAAAAATTACAAGTTGGGTATTGCTGTAATCGTATCGACCTGCTGAGTAAAGCTAGCAAGTCATTTATACCGCATGGTGACTGCTGTAAAAAATAAAATACACTAACAGGATTGCTGTTTTTTGTTCAAAATGCTTCACAAAAACCTTAATAAAAAGTGATCAAAGGGTAGGGGCGGGCCTGCTATGCTCTAGTAGACACTGTGGGAGAGCCCTCCGGGCAAACTCTAAGTGGGGTAATCCCCCTGAAAATGGGGGTCAAAACCAATAAGAGGAAAAGAGCTCAGCAAAAACCACCCGGGGGCAAGGGGCCCAATAAAACTTTTTTGCACCGCCCCGGGGGGTTTTCAAGCAGGTCCGGGGAACTCACTTCATGGGGCCCTTGGGGACGGAGACAGACGGCAAGATCCCCTACACCCCGGGAAAGAAGCGGAGCAAGGAAAGTGCGCCAAGCAGCCCCGGGGTTCGAACCCCGGGCATCCCCCGCACCCGCAGCAAGAAAGGGAGGCAGGGGGAAACTCTGCGGCGGACCGCGACTCCCGCAATGGGGAAGGAGAGGCGCGCTGAGGATCAGGCGCTAAGCCTCCGGGGGACTGAAGCGCCCTGTACTAGGTCCCAGAGACCGGCTGCAGATAAGTGTGACCAGCGGGGGGATTGGGGGGCCTTTTCCGGACTCGGCAAACAGGTACCCGGGCCAAGGGTTGGGGGGTGGACTTTCAACCTACATGGCTTTCGCAGGGCCCCATGGGGACAGCAGGGGCGCCCTCACCCCCTTGAGTAAATATACACCTTCAGGGTCCCTCAATGCGGACAGGATGTCTAGGGAGAAGAGAGCCCCTCGTGCCCGGAGCCCTCCATTGCCCAGAGCCTGGTAATGGGCTTAGAAACTTTTCCTTCGGGTGTTCCAAAACCCCAAAACCCGCAGCTTTCCTAGGGGGGTCAGAAAAGGGGCCCCCGCCTAGCCCCAAAACGGCAGCAAACCTACTGGGCCATAGGCCCCCGACCCTCTATGATTTACCCTCCCAAGAGGCTTTCACACAAGGGGCGCGCAAACCCCGCCCCCAAGAATGCACATTGGGACCATACCAACATCTGAAACCTTGCTAACTCTTTAGGGGGCCCCAAAATTTTAGGCCCTTCTTCTTGTTTCCAGCTAAAGTCCCTTACGGCCCCTTGCCCAAGATCTCAAGTCAGCTTTGGGGTATGACCTTCAACCTGTTAAGGACGGGCCCTCTCTTATTGGGGCACCCAAAACAAGTCATTAGAGGAGCAGCAAATCGGTCCCTCCCTAGATTTCCTCGATGCAAGTTCAATAGACCCCCTTCAGAAAAACCTCCATCCCAAAACCTAATTGAAACATATGGACGACTTTTGGGGAACCTTTAAACCCAGGAAACAACATCCGAATCCCTTGGGCCCCCCTGAGTCCAAACCCCAAAAGCAAGAAACCCGCCCCTAAGGGCCCAATTACTCTTCAATTTGGGTTTTGGGTAGGGGCCCCAGCGGGAAACCTAGAAATTGACAGGGGTCACCGTTTTCACTCCGCCGCCTAGTCTTATAGGGTAAGCCAGGGGACGTCATATGTCGGTTCACTACTTCCCCCTTAAGGGAACTACATGCAAAAGCCAGGCGGCCCACCCTATCCTTTTAAGGTCTAAGGGAACCCTTTTTCCAGATCTCTCCAGACGCACACTCCGGCTCCGGACCACGCTGAAGCCACTGCTGGCGATACTGCAATCCCACGGTAACCAAATCGGGTTTTTTTCCCTTCCCCTGCAAGCCGCAGGGGTGAGAGATGTCCATTACGTGCCCCTGATGACCTGCCGTCTTTCTTGGCGGCTTTAGATCTCCCCCCTGTCTCACTGCCGGAGTGGCTGGTGATGTTTGTCTTCCACCCTACGGGTGCCAGTACTGGATCTCAGACTTCATCTAGAAGGCTTGGTTCACAGAAGTCGCCTTTGCCGCAGAGGGAACGCAGACCTCAGAGGAGAACCGAAAGTAGAGATAACCTGAGAGACTTTTGAAACGGACAGTTGGGCCTGACGACTGACTGTGAGCATATTTACTTATGCCATCACTTAATCTGTTTGTTCTGCATGCGCCTGATTATTTGTTATCTGATACTTTTTTTGCACTCCTCTTGACCCCATAGTCAAAGTGGTATCTGACTTTTCTCTTTCTCCCTTTTTCCCCTTTTTTTCCCCCTTTCTCTACTTTCTCCCTCTTGCTTCTTTTCTTGCACATCAGTCCCCCTTCTCTATTTCTTCTTCCTTCCCTGTGTCAGATATACCTTTATTCTGCTTATACTGCACCCCCATAAGCTTTGGCTGCCTGGGCTCCCCCAGCAGTCTATTACTTTTCACATATTTTGCCCTGCTAAGCGTGTCCTACTTTTAAACCCCATGAGGGGTTTTTTTACTCCTTATTTTGTGTTGTTGCTACAATGGTCATTTGCCCCCACTGTTTAGCGGTCTCTGCCCCAAAATGGTCAATTTCAGACCGATTTGCGGGCCCCTTTGCACCTTAACTGCCTTAAAAAATTCGTCCATTGGTGCGATAGGGGGAGCTAGTTTAGCTTTTTCCAGAGTTCTTTTGTTTATGGTTTGTTTGGAGCCGACCGGAGACTCTTTGGAGGAAAAGGGGCCTATTTTAAAGTTAAGGGGTGTTGAATATCTAAAGTTCCATGACATCGTCAAATTCCCCTCCTTCAATGTGAAAGGGTTCAACATCCCAAGGCGCTCTCGATTCTGTACGAGATGCTAAAGCTTGCCCATATTTTATGTTTGCAGGAGACCATTTCGTCAAAACACCCCCAGCTTTGAGAAACAGATATTACCCGCCTGGTCCCAAATACAACCAATTGTAAAACAAGGGGTAACAATTCTTTTTCACAATCCCTCCCACCAGGTCCACAATATTTAAAAAAAGATCCCAATGCAGATTTTTATTTGTCAGATGCAGCATTTTAGGCCACGTCCATTTACAATAGCGAATATTTATGCCAAACCAGGGTCAATTGTCCTTTACTTTCTCTCTAGAGGATTTGGACAAGCTGACCCTTTTTGCGCACGGGGGAGATAATTTTATGCCGCGACTATAACGTGGCACTTCAACCTGTGCTGGACTCCTCGACGGGCCGTTCAGCCACCCCGCTGAACAAATTGAACAAAATTTAAAAATTGTTGCATGACGTGCAATTGAGCGATGTCTGGCGTATATTCCACCCAGAGGATAGGGATTATACATTTCTTCCTCCCTCCGCACCCAGATGTATAGTCGTATTGACTACTGTTTCCTTCAGCAACGCGCTGCTTCCTTTCCTCGTATTAACAGAGACAACGTAATGATGATCATATTACATTCAGATCAATCGCCCAGTACATTGCTTGCTGTGTCTGCCCAAGACCTCCCGGAAAACTTTTCTTGGAGGACTGAATGAAGACAACTGTTGAATGATTCACTAAGCCCTTTGCAGAGCTAAACAAACCACCATGCACTTTAATGGAGATCAAGCTACAGATGTCACGCCCTCCTCACTTAAAGTGGGACTAGTCCTTGAAGATGTGGTGCTCGGGGCGGTCTGAATAAAGCATGGATCGCGGATAAAAAGATAGGCGGCAGCACATTTAAACAAACTGCTTGCCCGTCTGCATTCCCTGGAAACAGAACATAAAAGAAGTGGCGACGAGTCTGTTTACAGAGAATTGATCCAAATCAAGCATGAAGTCCGCGCAGTGCTGGAGAGGAAAAATAAAAGATATAAACAGCTCTGTGCGCATTCTTTCTACGAATGGACTAATAAGCCGAGCGGAATGCTGGCTCGTGCTTTGCGGGACAAAAGGGCATCTTTATTCGTGTCATCTATTAAAAATAAAAAGGGAAAAGTAGTACATTTTACGGAGGAGATCTTGGAGGCGTTTCACGCATATTACAAAGAATTATATAACCTCCCCAAGCCGTGGGTGTCCTCTTGCCCGGATGGGTTGGAGGAATACATCAGAGATACTGCGCTCCCTATTTTGAATTCTGATAGGTTGGCTCTTTTGCAGGCTCCTTTCACAGATGAAGAGCTGAAATCTGCTATTACCTCGCTCCCAGCGGGCAAGAGTCTGGGGCCAGATGGCTACATGGCTAAGTTTTATTAAGTGCTCAGTGAAGATCTAGTAGTGCCCTTGTTAGATGCCTTTAACTCTCCCTCCTTCTACGACAATCTCTCGCCACATTTTCTTTTAGCGCACATTACGGTATTTCCAAAGGAAGGGAAGGATCCCCTATCTTACCAAAGTTATAGGCCTATATCATCTCTTAACACTGAGGCTAAGCTATTTGCCAAACTCTTGGCCCTTCGGCTCTATACCATTTTGGAGGACCTTATTGGATTGGATCAAGTGGGTTTTGTCCCTAATCGTGAGGCAAGGGATTACACACTGAAAACCATTTCCATAATGCAAAGAATGAGGGACAATGGAGTGCCTGGAATGCTGCTTTCTTTGGACACTGAAAAGGCATTTGATAATGTCGACTGGTCCTTCTTACGTGTGGCCTTACAGAACATAGGGCCTACGGAACCGCATCATGATACAGATGGTCATGACTTTGTATCAGAACCCCAGGGCCCAAATTCGAATCAATGGTACCCTCTCTGCACCAGTTTTGATACGTAATGGCACCAGGCAGGGTTGCCCCCCTCTCACCCATTTTATATGTAATTGTAATGGAACATCTCTTATGTGATCTAAGAAATAACCCTGATGTAAATGAGATTCAAGTGGGAGGTGCACAATATAAATGCGCGGCGTATGCCGATGATTTGTTGTTGGATATATCCCAACCACTCACCTCACATATATAAACTGGTCATTTCCTCCGTATCGGAGTCTGGGCCTGCTTATCAGGATAGCTGGGCGGTGGAACTCGGAAGATCTATTTCCGAGGAGGATTGGCCAGAAAGCCAATTTACTGGCTTAATAAATCTATTGTGCCTTTGATAAGGCTAAGGAGCTTTCCACTTAAAATACTTTCCCGGTGGTATAGGGTAGCCACGCTCTTACATAAGATCTGCCCCCAGGTCCCCAATATCTGTTGGAGATGTGGAGCTGCGGCGGGATCCATGTCCCACATCTGGTGGTCATGCTCATTGCTTCAGGTTTTTTTCTGGTGAAAGTACTGGCAGATAATTGAAATTGGTGACGGGGATCAGATGTGCAGAATGACACCGGCGGTTAGTTCTGTTACAGATTATCCACTAAACCCTACATGTCCTTAAGGTCACTTGCTTATTTTCATGTTAATCGCAGCTAAAGCATTGATACCAAGGCCTGTGGATGTAGACTGAAATGCCTTCTATACATCAATGATTTAAGGAGATATTCCTCTATCCAACAGATAGAGGAGATTCATGCAGATCACAACCAGCTGACTGACAGGTACAGGGTTACGTGGGCGGAATGGGCGACTTTCTGTGGCTCAGCGGAATATGCGGGGTTTTTTGACACCTAAAGGGCAGGCTATTCGGAACCAGTGATCCCGGCCGACTTCAGGGCCTATTGGGTAGTCTCCGAGACAGGTGACGTTGGACACCAGCTTTCACCCTCCCTCTCAGGCGTACTAAATCTATGCTTTGGTCTCTCTTCGCTCACTAGGTTCTGGCTCCTATTTTCCTGTTTGAAGGTTACGAATGTTAGATGTTTACGTTTGTAGTGACTGATTTTACCAAATAATTTTATTTACAATGGCTTTAGCTATTTTATGATAAAGGGTAATTGCTGCGATTCTCAGTGATATTTTTACTCTTCAGCAATATGATATTGCCCTTCTTTCTTAGTTCAGCAGCAAATACAATGTATCTTTTTCTTCTTCTTTTGCAATGCTTGCTGTTCCCATTTGATGTTGTTACCGGTACAATGTTCGGATGCTGATTTTATTGACGGATTATATGTTGTGTATGAACAGATTTGTACCTCACTGTATATCACCATTGGCTATATTTTTACACTGTTCTGTACTTGTTATTTGGCTATTCAATAAAAGATTGGAATCTGAAAAGTATACGTTTATTGGAGTATTGCCATAAAAATATAGTGCAAAAAGAAATGTCGGCAATGACCTGGACATAAAAATAAATCACAAGTGGCTGACATGTTGGGCGGGCACAGCGCCCTTAGTCCTAGCCAACAAGTGAGTGAAAAGCTAGCTCTTTATAGTGCAGATAAAACCAATTAAGAAAATCTAAAACAGGAAGAACACCTGAAAAAGGTTTTCTCCTTAACCCAAAAGATATATGGAGCGCCGGAGGAGAAACTCCTCTTGCAGCAGCAACACGTGGAATGCAAATGCGCTTCAAGGAGGAAACTTATTTTTGCTGCTGTTTATATCACAGTCTGTTCTTTTGGAAGTATTTGCCAATGGTGCTTTATTTTGCAATTATTGAATTTATTGTCGTTTGACATGAAATATTTAGAAACAGAAATGAAAAGGCTGCTGCCGAAACAAATCAAAAAGATTCAGAATTTTCTGTTAAAATTACGAGTTCTTTAAAATGAATGGCACAAGAGATGAGAATATGGTGGATGTTACAACACTGCAAAACTATTAGAACTAAAGATGATTCCCAGAGTATTAAAAAG
This sequence comes from Phyllomedusa bahiana, assembly GCA_025379985.1. Taxonomy (NCBI): domain Eukaryota; kingdom Metazoa; phylum Chordata; class Amphibia; order Anura; family Hylidae; genus Phyllomedusa; species Phyllomedusa bahiana. The sequence goes on from JAODAL010064284.1 coordinate 12,492, forward strand.
AACCCACCCAACCATTTATTCAGAGGCATATGTTTCTCAGTGGAACCACATTCTTTCTTCTGCATGCACCTACAACTTTATGGAGCTTATCACCCAATTTGAGGACACTAAATTTAGAGGATGATCTCTGCGGATCTAAAGAAAACTGAAATTCAACAGTTATGATACTTTGCCTTCATCTTGATCAGGAATTACAGCGCGCTTTATGTAACATCCTCGAAACTGGAGACTTCTATTATGGCCAGTAAAAAAAAAAGCCAATATTGACCGGGACAACTTTTGACTATACTCATGATCAGGGTTTATGGTGGGACGAATGATTAACCCAACAGTTATACCCCACGCTTCATTTTGTAAACATAAATGCAAAAGGATCTACTGGAGAAAAAGCTAAATGGAGTCAGTTTTCAGCTCTATTGATTCAGAGTCAACAGGTGACAATACAGATACACAAGATGAGGACTTCACTTCTATTGGTTCGGTTTTGATTAAATTGTCATATTAAAAGATATCCAAAACAGCTAAAGGTACAAAAAACAAAGAGAAACACAAGAAGAGGAGGATCGCAAAACCTACACAAAAGGAGGAAAGAAAGAAGACTCGACAATACCATCTAATACACAAATACGACAGTGGATGTGTTTAAATCTTATCCTCATATGAACAACCTTCCGTCAACAAAAACCAATTTATTGGTCTTTGGGCTGAATTTTGGTATAGAAGGAAAATAAAGATTATTATGTTTTAGTACTGTCAATAATTAAAATAGATTTGTAGGTTTATTAACATTAATGATGCAATTTTGGAGATGTTCCTGACAGAAACTAAACCATGTACAATCTAATACTTACCAAATATGTATTCTTTTTTAAAACGTTATTTTTATATAAGTGCTTTCAGATTAATAGATACAAACAAACACTACCCCCCAACAATGGGGGAACAACATAGGGAAATCAGGAAAGGGGGAGGATGGAGAGGGGAATGCCAGGGAAAGGGTGAGATATGAGGGAGATAATAAGTGCATTTACAATCTGTAAATATGGTCAATCTGAACAGTAACTGCAATTATCTAGCATAAAATAACACGCCATGCTTTGACTGATTATAGAACAAAACAACAAGAAGTGCAAACATGTTTCAGAAACCTAATATCAGAGCAATGTCAAAATCATGCATAAAGCAAATAATGCCAGGAATAAGCAGTTTCTCTTCATGGAATCTACTTGAGGCTTCAGGATGAGAAATGCCTGGAGCATCCTAGGGGGAAAGGGGAAAAAAAAAAGGGGGGGGAGGGGAAAAGATATCCAGGGGTGCGCGAGTCCCCCCACCCAAAAAGGTGAGAGGAGATGCGACAACAAGTGATGTCAGTGTCTCCGGACTCAGCGGGGTGGGCTGATTATCTCATATCGGGGGATTGACCTCCCAGAAACTCCAAATACCAGTGGATATTTGAGAGCAAGAGAGTATGCAGGCTTTTAATATATCAAAGAAAATTAATTATGGGCTAGCCCCCCCCCAGGTTAGGAAAATCCTTCAAAAAACTCTAGATTCTTTTCTGTAAAGAATGCAACCACCCAATCCATAAGCAGCAGAAAAGATAAAATGTCTAAAATAGAGCCGTAGTGAAGGGTGAGTGTGGGCCATCCACGAATGGAGTATGGTAGTTGCATGCAGTTATTGCGAGACACATGATAATACATTTATTGGGGTAGGGGTGGGGACACCAAATTTTGGGTCTATGGATTCCAAATGAGCCCCATTGGCGAGAAGGGAACGTCAACATGTGGTGAGGTTCGGAACAATGCGGTATATTCTCCTCCAAACAGGATTATGATTGATTGGACACTCTGGAGAAGGGGTACCTTCCATCAAAAAACTACGGTGCGGTGATATTTAACCGCGGTGTAAAATTTTTATGACAATCTCCCCAAAAGAAATGCTAGGTATATGTTTAAGTTAGTCGGGAGTGTGCCACTAATAAATCATCAATATGCAAGTTAGGGATATCAATGGTCCATCTATTAGGTGCCCAGGGTCTAGATCCATAGTCTAATAATGACCTGAGATGTAAATGAAACTTAGAGACCTGTCCTCGCGGGCAAGAAGCCCTGGAGAGCAAATCAAGGATCGTGTCTTCCCAAGTCAGTTGCCCCAAGGACCTAGTCACCACCAGCGCATAGCTTTGTAGTTGCAAAGAGTGGAAAGGGTGTGAGGGTATGAAAATCGAAATTAAGTGCAAAGCTCAATAAAGGACAACACCCACCTTATCCTGAACATCTACTACCGGATCCCCTATACCTAGTAAGTCCCTATCAGACCAGTATTTAAAAAGTGAGTGGCTTAGGCCATTCTGAATAGGTGTGGGTTATGAAAGAAATCTGAGGCCCATGGATACTCATCTGATAGACCCCTGTGTCTCAATGGCGCGTCAATGTCTTTCCAAGAAACCATGAACAACGGGATCCTCCTACTAATCTCCTGAGGTAGAGCACCATACAGAAGATGCAAAAATTTATCAGGGAGGTATAGGGATATAACTGTGCCACAAGTCTCCTGGTGTGAAATTGTTTGATCCCGTAATCCAATCACTGTAGGATACACAAGTTGTCAGCAAGGTTGGTAAGTTTAGTATCGGCAAAATTGAGTCCACCATGGTGACCTTGGCAGGCGTAACACAATATAAGTGACACGAGGGCGTTTGCCATTCCAGATAAGGAGGCAAACAACCAATTAATTAATTTTTACCTCCGAATAACGCAATACAATGAAGGGTTCGAAAAGTGTACAGTGCGCCTCGGGAAGACCACCATATTAAAAGATATTGGCTCTACCTGGCAAACGATAACGTGCAGCCTGACCAAGCAGCAAGTTTTCTCATTGAGGAATTTTTTAGTAAATAGGTCAAAATTTACTGAGCTATAGTTTAGCAGGGTATTATAATCTGGACTCCGAGATAGGATATAGAAGATTTACTGCCACTTTAACGCAAAGTTTTGCGGGTCCATAATGGGAGTGAAGGGCCCTCTTAGTAGTAAAGCCCTCCTACTTGCAAAGATTGACCCAAAATCTCAAAAGTGCCGGGCGTGTTGGACTGGGGCGGGGGGCTCCTTCTGAACCACCTCTGTCCAGTAGCATGGGTAAAGAGGTGTCATCGTGGTTGTGAGACAAAAAGCAGCAGATCATACGCAAATGCTGACAAACGAATTTCTGTACTGCCAACTTGGATGCCTTTAAATCCCCCCCCACGTTTGTAAATAACGTAGGAAAGGGTCAAGCGCAAGATCGATCAGAAGGGGGGAAAGCGGACAACCCTGTCTGGCTCCACGAAATAGAGAAATGCACGGTGAGTCAAAATCTGTTAATTTAAGGATTGTGGAGGCCTTCAGTTTGCAAAACCACATAAGGTAGTCAAAGAAAGGTATTCCCGAAGTCCCTGTAACCTCAAAGCGGTGTTTAAGAATTTCCAAGATATGGAGTCAAACGCCTTCTCGGCGTCTAAGCCGAGAAGCATGGCAGTGGGAAGGCTAGGGTTAGAAGCTGCAATTGTCGCCGCTATTGCTGTACGGATACCCCGAGTAGAGTGTTGCCCCCTCACGATTCCCAGCTGTGTTGGAGTCAGGAGCTGTGGGAGAAGTCCCTGTCATTCTGTCACTAAATCGTGGCTAATATTTTATCGTCAGAATTGAGGAGGGATATCGTGCGGTAAGAACCACATCCTCCGTATCCTTCCTCCCAGGCTAGGGATAAGCACCGATTGGGTCCTGAAATGCTTCCACCGGAAGTGTTTATTGCAATAATGTCATAGTAGAGGTCTGTAATGGATCGGGAACACAAAGACTCCCACAAGATCTTATAATACTCCCAGTAAAATCAGTCTGGGCCTGTGTGTTTTTTGTCTGGGCCTGGTATATGGTTTTTCCAATTTCTTAATAGCTTCCCATAACTGTTGTTGCCGAAATAGGAGCTGATAAATGTTCCCTCTGATCCGTTGTTTAATTTGTGAGTTTGAGTAAGATTTAATTAAATCCCACATGGCCCTTGGGATTGATATGGTCTTCTTGGTACAAGTCAGTATAAAATGCCCATAAAGGCATCTAATTATGGCCTTAGATTCTGTGACAACCTGGCCCGTGTGGGGGTGAAGTATTTTCAGAATGAATTTTTTTCCGAAGAGGTGAGGTTTAGGAAAGTCACTCTAGGAGCCTACCCGACCTCCCTCCACCCAACGGAAAAAGTGATTTTTTCCCTGTGTGCTCTAGTTGCCATGTAGCTTGCGTAAGGGTATGGGCATCCAGAAGATGTTTGGTATCCAAATACGCCGGCTTGTGAGAATCAGCAGGGTGTGCTAAATAGTCCCTAATGGGCCCTCCAAAGACTAACGATTGTAATGTGATAGTACGCCTGTCTGCTAACGCTTTCACATCAGAGAGACAAATTTTTTTTTTTGCCAAAACAAGACCTAGCATAACCGCCTTGTGACGTTCACCAAAGAAGAGAAAGAGAAACCTGGGAATGTTGAATGGTCAAACGATGAAATTATTCCATTTCCCATCCACGTAGAAATGGAAGTCTGTGAATTCCCCCAAATATGATGGGAACGCCAGTTCCTGTCTCTTGTCCGCGGAACGACCAATTTGCAGACACACGTGAATAGGGGCATGATCCGAAATTGTTATGGTAGTGATCTGTGTTGAACTAACTTGATGGAAAAGAGAATCAGAGATTAAAAAGAAATCAAAACGTGAAAAAGTGTTATGAACTGCCGGGAAAAAGGTGTAATCATGTCATCTATAAGTTGTAATCCTCCAGGATCAATAAGTGGAGTTGTTGCATCATATGTATTAAGCTTTGCATGGCGCGAGTAGTTACGGTAGTGGGAGATGACCTGTCCAAAGTAGGGGAGAGCACCGCGTTGAAATCCCCAGTGATTATAAGATTATCGGTGGGCTTGGAGAGTAGAAAATCACAGAGTTTCGAGAAGAATTCTGGAGTAGAGGAGTTGGGAGCGTATATATTCAAGAGTGAATATGCTGTGTCCGCAACCTGTAATCCAACATACAGATAGCGGCCCTCTGGATCACTACAAACATCCAGAATTTGATAGCTAAGTGAGTTGCTTAGAACAATCGCAACACCCCTAGATTTCCAAGAAAAGTTTGCCGAGATGCAGTGACCGATCCATGGGGCTCTCAACTCACACCCGTCCCCCTCCCGCCTATGGGTCACATGGAGGAACGCTATGTCGGGGCGAGTTCGCTTAACATGCGTCATCACTCGCTTTCGTTTGATTGGGCAGTTTAGGCCCGCTACGTTCCAAGAATAAATTTTGAGTGTATCAGTAGTGGTGCGCGTGGAGGTCAAAAAGGAAGGGTTAGTACTCATCCTATCCCCGCTCGTGGAGACAACTTAGATAGAGATGATAGCGTGTGGAGCTCAGTCGACCCGTCCCAGCGAGCAGGCGAAGCTGGACTATAATAAACAGGAGGAGACCCGCGCACCCCCGGAGAGGAAGAAGTTAGAACCTGAAATGAAGAAAAAGAAATGGTAAAAAACTTAAAAGCAACATAAAGGAAAACAAAAACAAGAAAACGAGAAAAACAAAACATTATAACAAGTAAACCAACAAAGAGAGATCAGAGGGTCTCTCCTTTATGCGTTTGTTCAACCGTCTTGCCTAGGATTATCCCGAGAAGAGCAGTTTTCGGCGTCCGTGTGGGTCTGTAAAGAAGGTAGTATGCGTTGAAGTGACCTTTTAGTTTAGCTGGGTACAATAACTGGAACTTAATATTTTTCTCCCAAGGACTCCTGCAGACAGGAGTGAAGAGCTTATGACTGACCGCCACTGAAACTGAGAAGGTCCTTGAAGATCAATTTTTTTGTGACCCCACCTCCAGGGACCTTTGTTGGCGATAGGCCCCCAGATTTTCTCTTAGATACATAGTGGAAGAACTTGGCGATCGTTGGGCACGAGGCCTAGGTCACTATTCTTGTGGTGTGGGACCTATGCAATGGACCCGTTCTGTCAAAGGGAGCACTTGAGGAAATGTGATGTCCAATGCAGCCGGAATATCAACTGCTACGAAGTTGGTCAAGTCCTCTCCCTTGATCGTCTCAGGGATCCCCACAAACCGCAAGTTGTTCCGGCGACTGCGGTTCTCCAGATCGTCAATCTTATCCTGGAGTTGTTGGAGTTGGCGGGCATGAGAAGATACATCTTGATGAAGTTGGGAAGTACCTGTTCCAAAGATTTTTCCCGGGGCCCTTCAGGGCTTCTGGGTTAAGCTTGCAATTTTAGAAAGGGGGTTGACC
>JAODAL010064285.1:0-18803 GCA_025379985.1 Phyllomedusa bahiana
TATTATACAATGCACTTAGGGGACCACAAGATGTAACTGGTCCTCAAAATGTATAGCAAATTAATAAAATAAATTCTGGTAAATGCAGATGCCTTGTAACTGACAGGTCATTCTTCTTCCGTTCATGTTACAAATAGCCATGGAAAAATCTAGAATACTATATGTGTTTATTCATAGTCACTGGCTACAAAAAAAAAAAAAAAATCTTAAGTTTGAAATCTATTGTTTTATGTAAAGTATTGACTTAGGGAGACAAAATAAGAGAACTAGGAATTTAGGACAATGTGATATCGAAAAATAAAACTAGGCTAGAAATGACAGCTTTGAGGTCAATCTAGTCTTGTTGTATAATAACATACAACCAACTGGCTAATTCATTTCAAAGAAGATTCAGATAAATAAATAATAGATAATGGTATACAAGGCACTCTAACCATCTCACTGTTCCTTTTGGTTATATAGACCTTTTAAGCTGTTAAAACATGCAGTTATTCCATGTTAGAATCAGACAATGAAAGCAATTAGAGCTAAGTATGCAATGAAAGTTTATTATGTACACATTGACCCAGCTTAGGGCAGATGTCTCATTGCACTCGCAATTCTCAATAGTAAAACATAGAGTAAAGACAATTACTGGAATATTTCTGCCATGTCAGAGTGACACCTGGTGCCTTTGTCAAGACTCCTTTTAAGGAAGATTAAAAAGGAATTACATAAAATCTTTAGATTCCAGTATACTTTAATACTTTTAGTCAAGTTCAGCTGTACATGTGACCCCTCAAATCATAGTGTTATGACAGAACGGTGCAAGAAGTCTTCTGCTACTAAGTTCATTGTGCCACTCCTTAATGAGGAACATTACCCCTTTTGAGCTACATCTTAAGACTCTCACCCAACTATCTAGCATCATACTCTGCACTCAGTAGGGGCAAACACCCATCTAGAGATGGGTAACTGGTTTGGTTTTAAACTCCTAGTCATGATTCAAGGCTTTTCGGTGGGTTGCATCTACTTCCTAGATGTTCTTAGCTCTCTTCCTTTCAGCTTATTTGAATATATTGAAATTTTAGTGGAATATTTATCGCTTGTAAGTCTCCATATACCTTTGTGATTTCTCTGCCTAATGAAGAACATTACCCCTTTTGAACTCCTGCTACTTGAGCAAATACTAAAGGTGGAAAGCAGTACAGCTGCTTAGCCTGAACACAGCTCAAGGAGGGGACAATAGACTAGCTAGTAGTCAATAGTGGTCCATCAGCCAGGGTCACTAAAAAGGGTAGGCCTATGATTATACCATGTACACTGCCACTAAAGTGTTGAATTGTAGCATCAATGACAGAATAGAGATTTTTGTTCTTCACACAACACATAAAATTAAATAAATAATTAAATCCCGCAAAACATTCCCTTACACAGCTCCATATATGACGGGAAAAAAAGTTATGGCTATAGGAAGATAGAGATGCATAAATATTGTTTTACACAATAAAAACACTGTACTACAACATAAAAAGCTATATAAATTGGGCATTGCCATAACTGTATTGAACAATGGAGTAAAACTAACATGTCATGTCATATACTGCACAGCGAGTGCTGTTAAAAATTTAAAAAAAAACTACCAGAATTGTTGTATTTTCTTCATCTTGTCTTCAAAAAAGGGATTTAAAACATCAACTGATCCAACAAGAAGCAAGCTCCTACACAGCTACAAACACAAAAAAATAAAAAGGTTCTAGCTCTCAGTATATGGCGAAGAAAAAAAGTTTTCTTTTTTAACTAAAAGTGTTTTTATTGTGTAAAAGCAGTAAAACAAAAAAATATATATAAATTTGGTATCGCTGTTAGGGTATCTACCTGCTGACTAAAGTTATCATTTAATTTTTACCACACAGTGACCACTGTGAAAAATAAAAAAACACTCCCAGAATTTATGGATTTTGTTCATCTTGACTCTCAAAATCATTGATAAAAATCGAACAAAGCACCATTTGAATGTAAAGCATAATGTGTCACGAGAAAACATTCTATGAATCACATATCTCTGCTGTGCCCCAATTCCTCTACACCTGCTGCTTCAGTCTTGTCTCCATGCAGACTGTGGTCCCGGCTGTGTCCTATGTTTCTGTGTTTCTGTTTCTGGGGGTGCGTGCTTGCTGATCTGGATTTAAAGGGACAGTGTCCTAATTACCTGTTCAATGACCTATGACCTTCTGGGTTATAATGAGCTTCATGCCTAGGTTCCTGATCAGTTTTGCATGTCCACCTGAGCTCTTTACCTGCTGCTGGTTACTGCTGTTCCTGTTCCTGATTTAACCCCTGTGTTACCTGCAGTTAACCCCTGAGTTGTTTTAACCCCCATTGTATCTGCCATTGCACCAGTCGACCAGTTTCTTCCTACTGTTTCCGGACAGTATCAAAGCTGTCTAAAAGAAAAAAAAAATTCCTGTTTACTGATTGCAACCAATAACTGTGCAGTTTTACTTTTTAAGCACTGTTATTGAAATTAATCATGAGTCCTGATTAGTAGCTGTGGGCATCAAGACCAGTTTTTTCTGTTCGACTTGATAAATGAGATCTTTATTTTTCACAGAAAAATTATTAATAAATAAGCTTTAATTAAATTAAATTTAAAATAAAATATTAATTAAATTAAAATATAACATGTTTTATTGTCAGAAATCTAAAGTGAAAGCTTTAAGAATAATTACACCAAATTGTATTATGTTAGGGACAAAAACTATATTAAACCATTTTGAATTATTTCAGTAGTTTTCAATTTTTTTTTACCTTAACACCTTCTCTTAACATTGTATATTTCCTGTGATTCCTTCTGAATAGTGTTACAGACAATTAATTCTTAATCATGAACAAAGGACTCTTGGGTTTATAAAGTGATGACTTGCTTAAAAACAGATTTAAAAAGGTGATTATTCCTGTTTTTCAGCAAAATAATAATTATGTAAAATAAATATCGGTTTAAAAATAAAATGCACAACGTCTTACAGTCACGAGAAAAAGAAAGTATATCCTTTTTGAATAAAAAAAAAACAATCTCAAATGAACTGCCCACAGGGACCCCACGTGTCATTATTTAACAAACATTAGGCCAAAATGCAAAAGCAGTGTATAAAATATTTAGTAGACCCTTACTACTTCCATAGGAATTCAGAGGGTAAGTAGCAGCCAGATGATGCTAATCAAATGCCTTTGATTAACAAATCATCAGCAAGTGTGACCACATGTATAGAAACAAAAGTTTTGGTAGTTTGCTGGTCTGGGAGATTTAGATGTATGTTAACACAATGCAAAGGAGAATAAACATCAGCTATGTTCTTAGAGAAGCAATTGTTGCTGCCCTAGATAGCTTACAGTCTTCTCAGAAGTGAATGTTCCATCAAATGTACCCTAAGATCAGATTGTTTGCTCAAAGGTTTGTACAAAAAAAAGAGTTTTCACCCGGGATGAAAAGGGGCCCCGTCAAATTTTCAATTTTCATGACAGAACAATTAGAAAAACTGCACAAGCATGGCTTGTCTGGAATGGTTACCTGGTTAAAGCCTATATTTTCTCAAAAAACAGTACAGCATGGCTGACAATGTCCTTTACACAAATGAGACCAAAGTGGAGTTTTTTGAGTTTTGTGAAAAAACCAAAAAACACGCATTCGAAAATTTAACCTTACCTACTATAAAGCCAATCAGTTTCGGATGGGGTGTGGTGCCCCATAGGGTTTTTGGACTCTTGGGGCGCCCCCAGAGGCTTTTTTTGGGACCCACTAATGGAGTTGATTCTTGGGGCCCACCCTACAACCACTGTACATGACTGCATGTGACTTTTACATTTTGGCTCTTGCTTTTTACCGCTCTTTCCCTGCCCTTCTCCCTGAAACGCAGCCCCAAACATGCCACTTGCAGAGATGTACTATATTGAGGGACCCACTGGAACTTCTCCTGCTCCCCTGTAAGCCAGTCCAAGCCTGAGCACAATGGTGGTGATTTGAGCTTATTTTGCAGTCACCGGACCTGGGCACCTTGTAGTCTTTCAGATGACTATAAACTCCACTGTATACCAATGTATTATAGAGTCCTATGTGAGGCCATCCATCCCACAGCCAATGCTTGACCAAAACTGGGTCTTTTCACAGGAAAAAATGACCGCAAAAAAATAATCTAAAAGGAAAATTTGAAAAGGGGAAAGAATCAAAGTGTTAAAATGGCATTACCGTAAGAGAAATGTGCAGAAATGAATGCCCACAAACCTCCAACAATTATTGCAACGTTGTAGAGAAAAGTGGGCCCAGCTTCTTTCAGAACAATGTGAGAGACTTGGGGCGACAGTATGAAAGGGTTTTTCCCCCTTTTTTCTTGGTTAAAAATGCACCAAAATGAGAGGTTTAAAATGCCTAAAAATGGTTTGGTGCACTGTTCGTAAGACTCAACACTTTAAAATTCGTTAACATGAAGGGTTTTGGGGGGGATTAGGGAGGTTTGTGTGCAACTTTTCGTAAGTTGTATTGAAAAAAATACACTGACCACAGGTTCCGAGATGGCTGCAGGGCTCCCAAATTTTGTGAAATATTAAAAAAGACACAAAGTGATGTCCAGCGTCAAAAAGGATTATATTATTTATTGAAGTCTGTAACACAAGATCAACGATCCAAAAAAAAATTTAAAAAAACCTGTTTTTTCAGGCCTCACAGGCCCTTCAAAGGCTGGCGCCTGGGTTTTGCCCCCTAACACATAGTCGAGGCGCGTCGAACTTTACACACCATTTATGAACACACAAAACCCCACTTTCATACATCAAGTGCTTATCGTGAAAAACTAGCTGACAATTCACTTGAGGGGCCTGGTTATCATGCCGCCCTTATAGTTAAAATGAGAACTTTAGGTTATTACTGTGAAAGGTGATTCTACAAGCTATTATTTCATGTGGTGTACTTAGTTTTTTACACATGGCTTAACTGTTTTGGTTAAAAGGGTTTTTTTCCCTGATCTCATTTTCCCTTTGCCCCGCTCTTGCTTTGTGGCTCAGAAGGGGATGTGTGTGATTTTTTTGAATTGCAAATATGTGACCCAGCGGTGAATCACCGGCCTTTCCTCTTTAGTAAAAGAAGGGTATTTTATGAAAAGCTTTGGAGTAGTGGGGGTAAATTTTTTTGCCCGGGCACAAGGGTTGGGTTCAAACCCGGCAGGAAACAAACCTTTTTATTTTTTCTTCTCTTTATCAATGCACAAACCTCGGTTTCTGAACATGTTTGAATAGGACTGAGGAGCTCACAGCCCTGGTCGTATCCCCTGGAGACAAGCTGTAAACAATGGATCACTAAAGGAGCAGCTAAAACAAAAACGGTCCAGAATTTTAATGATGAATGGTGAAAATTTTGTTATTTCATTTGCAAGCTTCCCCCGTCAATATTACTTCGTGGCAAAACCCCTTTAATTTTTGTTACATGAATAATGATAACATGTTATTTGCCATGTGTTGTCATTCATCTAAGGTTGTATATACCTAATTTTAAGACCTTTTAAGGACAGAATTTTTTATTATTTGTTAAACCACTGAATTCAAATAGGGTGTACTTTCGTTTTGTTGTGATTGTACAGAACTTCTAAAGACAGATTAAAAAAGAGACAAGGATAAAATTTCCCAACATTACTTTATAACGTCTTCTGGGATCTATTCCTCATTTTGATTTACAGAACTACAGAAGTGAGGGTATTTCAATAGAGGTGTAAACCCCACCCTATGTATTATTTATTTTAAAGTACAATTAATACCAGTGCACTGAACATATAAAAAAAATGGGTTTTTGGTTTTAGTGAAAAGAAAAAACAATAATCCCCAGCCAGATGAGCGAAAAATTGGCATAGAGAAAAAGAGGACCCTGCCTGCAAGGGCTTGCAATCTACAAAGGGAGGGGGAAGGACACAGAAGGGAAGGGTTTTTGGGTAAGTTTTTATTTTTGCTTTTAAAGGTTTTACACAGAAAAAAAAACAGAGTCAAATTTGTTTGGCTATTTGAGTTTAAAGTATAGGGGATGCTCAGGAGAAATTTGGCCCCATTTTGTGGAGGAAAAAGGTTTATGTCTCAGTAGGTGCCGCTGAGCAAAAGGACAGGAAAAACAACTATTAAAATTATTTCAAAATTCTTTCTGTTTTTTCGGATACATTCAAATTTGAGGTTCTGTGTTTGTATGGGTTATTTCCGGGTCCTCTCTTTTCCCTACATACCCAAAGCACAAGCTAATAGGTTACTTTCGAATTTAGGTTTTTTGAGCTCAATTTCGGACAGGGACCAAGGAGCATGAATCTTGTTGAGCATGTAATTATGTTTTAAATCTTTTGTTTCGAAAATTGTTTGCCGGTTTTGGGAAAATTTGATAAAATGGTGGGGTTTTGGTTGGGCAATGACGGGCTGCCTCTCCCCCTTTTAAAAATTCGCACAATGTGGCAGCACTCACACATCTATTTTGAAAAAATATCTTTGGATATGATGTTGAACACGTGCACAAAACTTCTTTGGTCAAACTGGTGGGACTGTGCTGGGGGTCCCTGTTTGTTACAAAAATTTGTTTGGTCTCTGTCCCATGCTGCACCTCAGTTTCAGGGTTTTGGCAAATTTCTTATAGTTTTGGCCATTTTTTATGAAAGAGCAACAGTTTTTTTTTTTCAGACAACTTTTGCCATGAGTTGCCTTGGTTTAAAACCGTGCCCAAGTATGCAAAGTGTGGAGCGATAACACCAAATTTAAAAACATTTGTTTCCAATTCACCCTGACCCCTTGTAGCACAAAAAAAGTCACATGACCCGGGGGGAAAAAGGGGAAAAATTGGGCACAATTTTTGTCAATTTTCACTTGGTGTGTACTCACTTTTGTTCCCAGCAGTTTAGACATTGCTGGCTGTTTTTTGAGGGGCCCCCAAGATTTAATGTTTTTCAAGCTGTACACTGATTTCTTTACTTTGTTTAAAGGTCTATTTTTAGTCTGTCCCTTTTGAAAAGATGGAATACAATATTTACAAAAATATGAAGGGTGTATCTATCTATCTATCTATCTATCTATCTATCTATCTTTGTAGTCTCTTCCATACTTTATGGGCAGAGGACTGTGCTAAGGCCTGAGAATGCATGGTAGAACACATATAAATATGTTATGATTGTTACTGTTGAGGCCTCAGCACGTCTTCCCCATTAAAGTACACAAAGGACTGCATTTTAAAACCTTATTTCTGTCCCTTAATATTTTTTTTTCTTTACATGTTATGACTGTGCCTGTTTAGGCCTCAGCACACTATTCTGCCTATACAGTACGGCAGAGACTGCACTTTTAACCTTGATTCTGTACCTGTAATATACGTTTTCTTATATGTGTTATGATTCCCGTTCGGCCTCAGTGTTTCCCCATTCCCCTTTTAAACGTACGGTAGAGTTTTGGGGATTTTGCCTGATTCGTGCCTGTATTATACATTTTTTAGTGTAGTCTGAACTTGCCAAATTCTTAGCATTGCTGTGTGGGGACGGGACAGCTTTCCCCCAAACACCCGTCTGGTTGCTTATGCTGGGGCCTAATCGGGGGCTGGATGACGACTTGAGGGGTGTTTGGCCCGTTGCTTCACATATTTCTTCCCCCAGAGGACTTGCCCAATCTGTTGGACGGGACTCTGACACCCCCTTAAGAAGTCACTCTGTCCCCCTGAAATTTCTTGTGGTTTTTTTGACTTGGTGGGGGTTTTATTCCTTGTGATCCTCGTTTTTGATCTTTTGCCTGGCCTTTGCCCAAACTTTTTTCCCTGCTGCTTTAAAACTGTTTTGCTATTCCCAGGGGGGACCGTTTTCCCCTTTAACCCTTCTTCATTGATTTTGTCTGTCTTGTTGGTTCTGGCACAACCAAACCAACAGAAGTTTACATAAAAAATATAAAAGAACTTGTTGCCCAAAAAACCCAATCTGTGTGTAAACCCCCCAGGGGCACAAAAAGGGAAAACAACTCCTTCTGTGTGAAAACATCTTTGGGAAATTTAAAAGAAATCAGCAAATATTTGGAAGAGAATTGTGGATTGCAAATTCTGCTTCCCCTTGGGTGCTTTTTCCAGTATCTGTAGGTGCCTCATTCATTGTAAAAACAATTTACGTAAGTACAAAAAAAGATGAGATGCCCAGAAATTTTGGGGTGGGAATAAGAGGGGTTCTGTGTTCAGAGATGAAGTGCTTTGGCCCGACGGCAAATAAACCCAAAAACAAAAGAAAAAAGTTTTGTAAAGGGCGGAGGAGGCGGGTTAAGATTGTTGTTTTTTCCCACTGTAAAAACTAGTCTGTATCAGCATGTGTTTAAAAGGCCCCTCTCTCCCCAGGAAGAAGAATTTATCCAAAAGAAACAAATAAAAGCCAGATTAATTTTTGCAAAGACACAGGAGCAAAGACCTACATTTTTGGAGAATGTCCCTGTGGTTGAGGAACTAAAATTAAACTTTTTGGGCCATAATGAAAATTTCGTTTGGGGAAAAAAGAGAGAAGTTGGGAAAACCCTAAGAACCATTTTCCCCAAAACTGTGGAACAGGGAGGGGGAAAAGCATCATGTTGTGGGGTTTTTTTTGCTATAGGGGGGACTGACACTTTTCACAAAATAGTGGCTCATGGGAAAGAAGTTTATGTGGCAATACTGGAGCAAATTCAAGACATCCCGGAAAAGTTCAAAGCAAAATGACACTAAGTATACTGAAAAAAGGGTTTACAAAGTGGTTGGGAGGAAAACCAAGTAAATGTTTGAAGGGGGTTTTCAAAAAGCCCTGATCTCCCCTATTAAAAAATTTATGGGAAAAGCTGAAAAGGGGTGCGAGAAAGGGGGTAAATTACCATGGCTCAGTTCCCCCAGTTCTGTCAGGAGGAATGGGAAAAAAATTCCTCCAACTATTGTGAGAAGCTGGGGAAGGATATCCAAAATTTTTGACCCAGTTTTTAGTTTAAAGGCAATGCTCCCAACTAAAATGAAATGTATGAAAAAATTTTTGATTTGCAAAAAAATAAAATGCCAAAAAAAAATTTTACTCTCTTTTTATTCTGGCATTTGGAAAATTTTAAAAAAATTTTTTGGTAATCAAAATTTGACTAAAAGGGCAAAGGGGTTTTTTTGCTTTCTGTGATGTGAGAAAAACATGCTAAATTTTTCTTTTTTTTTAGTGCTTTGGTATGAAAATTCTTTTTAAAATTTTATTTAGTATCCGAAAAGTACAGTGATAGTTCATATTGACCCTTGAAATGTTTTTAAAGGGTTTAGAAACAGTCGTAGTCTTTCAGTCTTTTTCTGTGTTGTGACTAAAACATAACCCTTTTTTCGGGGTGAGACTCTAAAAAAATACTAACCCAAATGAAATCAAAGCCTCATACTTTGACCCTATATTTTATTTGCTTTTGTGGTTTTTTTTTTCTTTTCTTTTGTAGATATAACTTTGTAGTGTGGAAACAATGATTAACATTGAGATTTCATTTATAAATAAGGGTACAAGCTTTGCACCCCTTGTTTTATAGTTGCCGTATTACTTTTAAAAAAGAAAATTTATTTAATTTGCCTTGAAAACTGAAAATATTTTTGTCCAAAACCCCTTTCAGATTGATTTTTATTGGGCAGGAATTTAAAAAAAAAAGTTTGTAGGTTATTTTGTAGTATTTTCTTCCATTTTCCCCCGGGGTGCAAATTAGGGGGTCGGGGGTCGTTGGGCCCCCCAGTCATTGGGGGCCAAAAATAAGACATAAAGGGGAAAATTGAAAAGGCAATGGGGGGGGGCCCTTTCATTTTGCCAGGGCCCCAAGTTTTAATTAACCCCCCTTATTTACCCCATTATTTTTTAATTTTAGGGAAAGTTTTAAAAAATAGGTAAATGGGTTTTTTGTAGGTAAATTTTTTTTTTTTGGCATTTTTTTTTTTTAATTTTTGAGACAAAAAAAGGTAATAAAAATAAATTTTTGGCTTCCTAAAAATGCCCCCCCCCCCCCCCCCCGCGTCTTTGTCAGATTTTATTGCGGGATGTTCCCTTTTTTCTTTTTTACAAATTGGAATTGGGGCTGGGTTTTAAAAAAAATTGGTCAATTACAATAAAACCCAGTTTATTTTACAAACCTGGGGAAGGGTTTTGACTTTTTGACTTCCGTTTCTTTGGGGTAGACGCCCCCCCCCCCCCCGGGGGTCTTGGAAAACCCCAGCGAAAGGGGTTTTTACAGGGTTTTGGGGAGTATGTGAGCTTTTAAGGGGGAAAAGGGAAAAGGGCGATTGGAGAGGAGTTATCTGCTGAAGTTTAAAAATTTTTTTGGGGGGCAAATTTTACGGGGGGAAAAGGGCCCTGGGGCTGCCCCCGTTGTTTAAAAAAACCCCCCCCGGGATTTTTTTTAAAATTTTTTTGGGGGCCACCCCTTCCCCCCCTTTTTGTTTTAACCCCCCCAGGATTTAAATTTTAAAACCCCCCCCCCCCCCCCCGGTTTGGGGAACTTTGCTGAAAACGCCCGGGCCTGATCTTGCCCTTCAGTTTTTCCTTTTCCCCCCAATTTTTTTTTCGGAAAACGGGGGCGTGAAAATTTTTTTTTTTTTTTTTGGGGGCCCCCGGGGCCGCCCCCCCCCCCCCCCCCCCCTTTGGGGCCCCTTTTTGATTGTAGGGAAAATTCTTGGGGCCTGTTTAAAGAAATCGGGGGTTCCCCCCCCCCCGCCTTAAGCCCTTTTTTCCCCCTTGGAAGGCTGTTTTCCGGACTGGAAAAAAGGTGCGGAAAAAAACCCCCCCCCCCCCCGAGGCAGGGCCCCCCCCTATTCCCCCCGGGGGCCATTTGTTTGACCCTTGTTTTTTGTTTGAGGCCCCTGAAAAACCCCCCCCCAAGCGGAAGTGAGAAGTTAGGGTTAGTGCCCAAAAGGGGCGTGGCAAAAAAATAAAAATTATGGTTTGGGGGGGGGAAAAAAAAAAAAAAACCCCCCCCCCCCCGTGCCAAAAAAGTGGCAAAAGCTTTTTTTTTTTTTAACCCTTCCCTTTTGGGAATTTCGAGTTTCCCTTTTTCGGCTTTTGGGTTTCCCTTAATTTTTAAAAAGGGGAATTGTAAATTATTTTTTTAAATGGAGAAGGCACAGTCCACCCTAACTTCCAGCTATTATTATTCTCCCTTTCTCAAATCTTTACCTTTCTTACTGTCTGAATCAATTTAACATAATGGTGTTTGTCCACCACCAGCCTTCAGGTCTCCTGTGGCATCCTTACAGCTGTCATCCTAGTCGCCTTGGGCACTGACTCTTGCCTACTTAAACAGAACACTTATCTCCTTCATCTACCAATATGCTGGTACCACATACAATTTAAAGGGAATCTGTCGACAATTTTTTTTATTTTTTTTTTTACTTATTAAATCAAGACCCTGATCCATATTCTTTTCCTCTTAGCAGTTTTTATTTTCTGATTGTAGATTTCTCAATTCGGCTGTATATATAATTGTAGGGAAGATATTCTTGCTTGCACTGCTTTAACAGCAGTCAGAGATACTTTACAGCAGCTTCATGCACATAGAAGCCTTAAGACTGATTCTGTCCCGTAGACTTCTATAGGAGAGTTTTCTAGTCATTCTCTGTGACCTAGGAAGAAATAAGTGTGCAGGAAAGGAAGGTGAGAAGGGGAGCTGGGACTATCTCCGATTGTGACTAGCGGATTCTGTGTTATCTATTCACACTGATGTCTCCTTTCAGTTTGACCCTGCTTTTACTGATAATGAGCAGACACTGAAAATCTCTCTACAGAACAGGAAGTGTCAGACTATTATTAGGCCTCGTGGCCAAAGTGAAAACTGCAGGACTTAAGAATCAATAAAAAAATACTGAAAGTGATATGGGAAATTAAAAAAGCAACCAAAAATTCCTACAAAATGTGCTTAACATAAAAATGTGAGTTAAACAATAAGTCATTTTTTTATAACACATTCCCTTTAAGGGAATTCTACTGATGCATTCCTTGTCTGAGCAATAGTGATTCATAGACTCTGAGTTGCAAAGGTGTACTTCTCATTGTGATTTTCCAGTTCTGACCTGGCTCATCCGTTATGTATATGTAAGCATTTAGTATGCAGTGTGTTAACTTGTTCATGGATTAAATGGAAAAAAAGCAATTGCACCATTTTTTATACATTATATTTATCACCATAAATAATTTGTTCCCTCTATTGTGTGGGTTGTTATGGTTACAAAGAAACCAAATGTGTCTTTATTATTTATTGTTTTCTGACATTTAAAATGTGTATTACAAAAGTATGATTGTTGTATTTGCTTTTGTGCACCTATTTTAAAGTAATATTACAAAGAAACTGTACCAGTACTTGTCATGTTATTAAATACCCAGTGTTCATCAGTTGATGGCCACAGATGTGAAGATAATTTTACTATCCTGTCCTGCTGTATCATTGGTATCATTTTTCTTTTTTTATTTTCCTATGTGGAACTATATGTACTAGGGACTAGTATACAGTTAGCACCTAAAACATAACTTTTATTAAATAATAATTAAAACTTTACAGTACTCAGATTACTGTGAAACATTGACATAAATATACCATTTACATTACGTATATTGCAAAAGAACATAAATCAATGTGGGTGTATAATCAGGCTGCCGAATTTTAGATATTTTTACTTGTAGCCAGTCGGAAATATTGTCCTTATTATTTAACACAGTCAGTACTTTTTTAAAAACAGGCAAACAGCCTAAACTGCCAATCCACATTTGTTTTCTTGGGAATTGTGCACCTCCTGACACCTTTCCTTCTGTAGTATCCCAGAAATCCTCAAAGAAAAAGGCTGAATAGATCCAGGGTATATACTGTAAATATACCATTTAGGCAAATTACTTCAAAAGAGAATAAACCAATGTGAATTTATTATATGCCTTCAGATGTTTTTCATGTGCCTGTAGCCAGTAGAAAACATACAGGTGCTTCTCAGTAAATTAGAATATCAGCCAAAAGGTTTTTTTTCCAGTAATTCTATTCAAAAAGTGAAACTCATATATTATATAGAGTCATTACAAACAGAACTTTTTCAAGTGTTTATTTATGTTAATCTTGTTGATTATGGCTTACAACCAAGGAAAACCCAAAAGTCATTATCTCAGAAAATTATAATTAACCCAAAACACCTGCAAAGGCTTCCTAAGCATTTTAAAAGGTCCCTTAGTCTGGTTCAGTAGGCAACACAATCATGGGGAAGACTGCTGACTTGACAGATGTCCAGAAGACAATCACTGACACAAGGAGGGTAAGCCACAAACGGTCATTGCTAAATAAGCTGTTCACAGAGTGCTGTATCAAAGCATATTAGTGGAAAGTTGAGTGGAAGGAAAAAGTGTGGTAGAAAAATGTGCACAAGCAACCGGGATAACCGCAGCCTTGATAGGATTGTTAAGAAAAGGCCATTCAAAAATTTTGGGAAGATTCACATTGAGTGGACTGCTGCTAGAGTCAGTGCTTCAAGAGTCACCGAACACAGACGTATCCAGGACATGAACTACAAGTGTTGCATTCCATGTGTCAAGCCACTCATGACCAATAGACAACACCAGAGCTTCTTACCTGGGCCAAGGAGAAAAAGAACTGGACTGTTGCTCAGTGGTCCAAGGTGTTGTTTTCAGATGAAAGTACATTTTACATTTCATTTGGAAATCAAGGTCTCAGAGTCTGGAGAAAGAGTGGAGAGACATACAATCCAAGCTGCTTGAGGTCTAGTGTGAAATTTCCACAATCAGTGATGGTTTGGGGAGCCATGTCATCTGCTGGTTTAGTCCACTGTGTTTTATCAAGACCAAAGTCAGCGCGGTCATCTACCAGGAAATTTTATAGCACTTCATGCTTCCCTCTGCCGACAAGCTTTTTGGAGATGGAATTTTCATTTTCCAGCAGGACTTGGCACCTGTCTACATTGCCAAAAGTACCAATACCTGGTTTAATAACCATAGTATCACTGTGCTTGATTGGCCAGCAAACTTGCCAGACCTTAACCCCAAAGAGAAACAATGCAGACGATCTGAAGGCTGCTATTAAAGCAACCTGGCCTACCATAACACCCCTGCAGTGCCACTGGATGATCGCCTCCATGCCACGCTGCATTAATGCAGTCATTCATGCAAAAGGAGACCCAACCAAGTACTGAGTGCATTTACTGTACATACTTTTTATTTGGCCAACATTTCTGTGTTTCAAAACTTTTTTACATTTGGTCTTATATAGTATTCTATTTTTTAAAGATAATGACTTTTGGGTTTTCCTTGGCTGTAAGCCATAATCATCAAGATTAACATAAATAAACACTTGAAAAAGTTCACTCTGTAATGACTCCATATAATATGAGTTTCACTTTTGGAATTGAATTACTGAAAAAAAAATGTGGCTGATATTCTAATTTATTGAAAAGCACCTGTAGTCCCTATTATTTCACCTAGTCAGCGCTTCTAAAAATAGACAAACACTTGGCCCTGTGCAGAGGTCTGTCTAGTACTCTATACTATATATCCACATTTGTTTTCTTGGCAATAGTGTATCTCCTGACACTACTCCTTCTGTACAAACTTCCCAGGACCACCGCATGAATTTTTTAATTAACCTAATTTTTACCTGTGTTTCAAATTAGAGTTAAATACAAAGTCACTTGCATTAAAGGGGTGTTCTGAGAGTTTGAAAAGCTTGTTTGCCCGACAGGGCATTATTAATAATAGAAAAAAAAACTACTCATCTCCTTGACGCTCCTGTTTCATCCCGGGGGTGGTTGCGTTCACAACGTCTCATGCATATGACCGCATTGTCCTGAGATTGGTTGCACATAGCACTTTTGAACAATGAATGTTTACTGTACGTGGATGAACAGGACGGCCACCAGGACAGAACAGGAGTGTTACAGAGGTGAGTATGCTCCTTTTTTTTCTATTTTAATCATGCCCCATCAGGTAAACAAGCTTTTCAATGTCTCAGAACGCTCCTTTAAAAAGCATGCATTTTTGCAATATGTGCTTTTAGTGTTTTTTTTTTTTTAAATGCATTCATGAGCTTTTGATTCTGTTGAAAAACACAGCATAACGTAAATGTAAACCCTGCCTAAAGATTCACCTACTTTTGGTACTCAAAGATATGTGATATTGCATCATTTTCCACAATAAATAAACAACCAAGTCTAATATCTTTGACTCATATATGTCGTTCTCTTGTTTTACTTATCTGTAATTTTAGGTTACATTTATACAGAAATATAGAAAATTCTGAAGGGTTCACAAACTTCCACTTCCACTCTATGCACAAGACTCTAGCAACGCACTTGAAAAATAAAAAATTATATATTAAAAACCAAGAGCGACATCTATGAATTCTCATGTGGTATATTTTTTAATATGTTTTACAGCAATATAGTTTTATTTGCAATGTGCAACCTATAAATTATATAATAGCTTGCCACAATCCATATGTACCTACAGTACTGTAACTATACACAGAAATATTGTGCAAATCAGACAGCTCTGCCACTTACTAACTCTTCAACCATTAGGCTGGGTTCACATGGCGTATAGCGGTGCGTGCCTGTATGCGCCACTATAGGCCTGCTGTTGAAACTATGCAATGAGTGCTATGATTTTACCGTACTTGTGCTACGTACTTCTGCCACATTGCAGTGCAATTACACCCCGAAGTACACCCCTCAAGTACGCCATCTGAACACACCCTTATAGCGCTAGCACTTTTTTTTAGAAAAGCAGATATACATAGTTGAGTCACATTATTATGACCACTTCCTGCTTTCGATGTTGAAAGCGCTTAGCTTATGAAAGAAGTCACATATTGTGAGCTTGCTGGGTATACAAGGTGTACAATAGACTGTGTGCACATATATCCCTTGTATTGTCATGGACGATTTATCAGAGCGTCAAAAAGGGATAATTATCGTCCTTTGGGTCAAGGGTGGCAGTAATTCTGAAACTGCACAGTTTGTGAACGGTTTGCAATGCTGCTGTGGTGAAAGTGTATGGTGAGGGACAAATGGCATCTTGAAAAATAAGCAACATGGAAATTGTCGAGAACAATATGCCATTGGTGTTTGAAGTGAACAAAGGTTCATGAGAGTGGACCAACATGCTACAGTGGAGCATCGCACCACCAAAATTAATTAGGTGGCAACCAGACAGTGTCTTAAAGAACAGTTAAGCCTGCCCTTTTGTGTATTGGGTTCCAAAGCAGATGGGTAGTCACTGCACCTCTACTAATGAAGTTGCAGAAAAGGCTTTAGTTTTTACAACAGTACCAGAATTAAACCTCCACTGGTTGGTAGAGGGTTGTCTTCTCCAATGATTCACGTATTTTGCTTCATCAGATTCATTAATGTTGGCATGTCAGGCAAGAAACATCAGACATCAAACACCCTGCAACCATTGCTGGAAGAAGACAAGCTGGTGGTGGCAGCATTATGGCCTGGATAATGTTTTCGTGGCACTCTCTGGGCCACTTATCCATGTTGAAGGCACTATCAACTGATCTGGGTTGCACATTTTGTACATCCATATATGCTGATTGTCTACCCTGGCATAGAGGGGATCTTCCTGCAAGACAATGCAATATGTCACACAGCTAAAAACGTCCACTTTCTGTTGGAAGACAATGACCTAGACTTCGAAACACTCCTCTAGTTCCCCAAACAATGATCCCAATTGAGCATCTTTGGATGCAGCTCTTTGGATACCCTCCTACGCACCCTTCAGATGTGGGATGCACTTCAGTCTGGTGGTCATAATAATAGATAGATACATATGTACATAAATACATACATAAATACTTGTTGAAATTGTTGAACATAAAAATGCTTTCTGACTCACCACCACTCCTGAACTAAAGTAATAGACATCATTTTCATTTATCGCAGAGAACACTAGTGGAATATACTCATGCTGACTTGTTAAAATTAGGAAAGGCAAGATTTATATCACTTACACGTGGATGAGCCATAAACACTTGAAATACATTGTGTTAACAATATCTTTTGTTCTAGAATATGTCAGATGACTTTAACAGGTGTAATTAAGACTGTTATTAGCTAAATTACTGATATCATTATAATAAAATGCCTTTTCAATCAAGGATCCTTGAACCTACAATTTGTTGTGTTTCGTATTAAGCCTCCACCAGCTTGTGTGAAGTGTAATGTGAATTAATTAACATTTGAGTGTATTAATAAATATGTAGCAATTACTCTAAATAGGCCAACTGCAATCCGAAAATATAAAAATATATTTTCCTTTATACAAACTAGAACAATTGACCCCTTAAAAATAAAACATAACTTTTAATAATACATATAAAATATCAATTAATCACCATAGAACTCTAAGTTGTGCAACAGTATAATACAATACATTAGATGATAGATAACTCACCACTAGTGTTGAGCGATTATTATCGACACAGTTGAAATCGGCACAGTTTTTATGGTGATCGGATTTTTATATCATGAGATAATTTATGTTAAAATCTGTGCATCATCTATTAAGATCGCGCCTTTTTTGGCGCTTCCTGTAATTTTGGCGGCCAGCAAATCAGATTACAGAATAGAGCAGGGTGAGATGTGTGTGCAACGTCATGACTGGGATGTGTATGGTTGCGATTGGCTGGAAAAATCACATGACCTCGTTTTACATAGAACAGCGTTTCCTGTTCAGCCTCAGTGTCTCTCAGCGTCTCAGAGCAGAAGGACGTGCGCTCTGCTTGTGTCCAAACAGCTCAGCAAAATTATTATATTTCTTCACAGAGAAACCTCTACTATTAGCTGTGATCCTTACAATTTAGTTAGATTAGAGATTGGAAGATTTTATATAGTTAGGTAGAGAATTTTAAAGGAGCATCTACTGCTGTAAAGTCACGGGGGGGAGCGGTGGGGGGGCCCCCGCGGGCGAACACAGACAAGCTCTATAAAGAATACTGGATAAAGTTCACCAAGACTTAGTGTAGACATTGCAATAGCTTTATTATTAACAGTTTTCTATTTAAATATTTCCTGGATATTGGGCAGCCTGAACTTATAGGATACACATCTTTTCTAGTAACTGCAGGTCTCTTTGTTAGGTGCAAAACTCCACTTTTATTATCAGTATACATTTCAGATAGGTGTTCATTTCATTTTGCCCATTCCACCTTTGTTGAAAATCCACCTTGTACTTAAATTAGAATCCGCAAGTCAGCACAGGTTGATAGGTGCCAAAAATACCTTGTAATATCCGAATAAATTTCAGATACGTGTTTTTTTGACTTTGGCGCGCTACAGCTTTGTTCATTGAGGCACCTTGCACTTAAATGTGAATACTGCAATTTTTTAGTCACCACAGGTGAATTGATAGGTGCCAAAAAAATACCTTTAATTATCCGAATACATTTCAGATACGTGTTTTTTCACTTTGGCGCAGGCCAGCTTTGTTGATAGATCTACTTTGCAGTTAAATTTGAATACAGCAATTTTGTATTCACCACAGGTGAATTTATAGGTGCCAACAATCCCTTTTCTTATCCGAATACATTACCCCTTCTTGTTTTTTGCAATTTTGCCCAGTCCAGATTTGTTGATAGAGCCACCTTGCAGTTAAATTTGAATCCAGCAATTGTGTAGTTACCACAGGTGAATTGATAGGTGCCAAAAAATACCTTTTATTATCCGAATACATTACAGATATGTGTTTTTTGACATTGGTGCACTACAGCTTTGTTCATTGAGGGACCTGCACTTAAATGGGGAAATACTGCAAAATTTTTTAGTCCCCCAAAAG